>PVLC010002371.1:38146-116419 GCA_004027655.1 Graphiurus murinus | reverse complement strand
TTTTTTTTTTTTGTAGTACTAGGGATTGAACCCAGGGACATTCTACCTCTGAGCTACACCCCTAGCCCTATTTTTTATTCTTTAATTTGAAATGGGGTCTTACTAAGTTGCAGAGTGCCTCACTAAGCAGCTGAGGCTGAGGCTGGCCACAAACCCAGATCCTCCGGTCTCAGCCTCCCAAGTACTGGGATTACAACCATGTGCTACCAAGCCTGGCTTGCCTTATTCTTAACTAAAAATGAATTGCTTGCTATTAAATGGAATTTCCTCAATAAGGTTTCTTGGTAAGACACAAAGGGGAATTTCATGATGCTTCATGAATTACTAATTGAAGTCCCTTTCAAGTTTTATTTACTTGGCTTTTATCTTCTATTCTGAATAGTTATTTCTATAATAGTCCTATGTTACCTATTGACCTAACAATTTGGTACTCTCTTTTGTTAGAAGAAAGCCCATTTTTTCCATAGTTAATTTCATCCTTCTCCTCCATGCACTAGGTCTATTCCTAGTTTTACTAATCCCATTTCCTTATCTGGGTTATAAGACTTCTAAATTATTTTTAATTTTTCAAAAGCCATCTCTGGTCTTATCTCTTCCTTGAAGCTTTCCTCAACTTTCTTTACTCTCTTCACTCTGAATTATCCAGCATTTATTTTTTTGTCTCACATTTAATCCTTTTGTGGTTTGTGTTGCTTTCCATGTGTTCTCTGTGTTTGTTCTGCATTTTCAATGATCTCTCAAGCTGCCAGAGAGCAGATAAAACATACTATATAGCTTTTATAAACTCTAAGGCACTTAGCATACTATTCAACACATAGAAGTATCTCAGTAATGGCTCATTAAGTGGAACTGAGCTTTTTTTATTTTCAGATTTTGATTTTACAATAATGTTCTCATTGAAATTGTCCAACTAGCATGGAAAAGTATCAGCTTAAAAATGTTCAAATACCAATAAGCCAGCATCATTATGGTATTATGTCTCAGTGAATAATGTTAAGTGCCTGTGTATGCATGGAATTAGGCTAGGCATAAATTACTCAAAAGACAGAATTTCTGCTCCCTGGGAAATCATCTGTACACTCACATGAACATAACTACCTTTTAGAAAGGCTGAGGTTTATAATAAATTATAATATTTTTCTATATAACATTTGTAGAAAGCCATAAAATGATCTTGCTGGGCAAGAGTAGTAAACATGTTCATGAAATCATTGGTGATATACTGCCTCTGCATACATATAGCTTTTGGAAATCATACTGAAAATGAACTAAAAACCACAGATTTATGAAGAGAAGCATAATGAGAAGAAATAGGGTAGAAAGAAGGCCTTGGAACAAAAATTGATGAAATATTCAGAAATTAGTCATTACAAGATCACATTTATTCATTGGACAACCAGTTTTTCTTTCTATGTAAGAATGACAAACTTTATCATTAAGCTATAGCAATGGTACTTCATTTCAGTGCCAATGCTGGGGCATCACTACATGTAATGTGCTGTAACACACATGCTCAAACTGTACTTAGGTATTCGACAACACATATGGGAACTTGATGAGAATATGGTCGACTTCTAACACCAGTCATTTGGAAAATTAAAGTGGAAAAGACAACTCAGTCATCTTCCATTTCTACCCTTGCCTCTGGGTACAATCATGAAAAGATTGGTTTTGGAAGAAAAGGTTATTGCCTGCTTTAATTGTTTATGAGACTGAAAACTTTTCCACTGGCTTTCTTTAGTATTGTCAGGGAAGAGTGACTGTTTTATCTCAGTATTATGATATCATTTTCAAGGGTGAGCAGAAAGGAAGGTGCAAGTGATGAAACTAAATAATTTATCACAGTTTCTTAGAGAAAACCTGTCAGGTGTTTACAGTTTCTCGCAGTGCTTTGGGACATTTATGTTTTTTCCTAATTAGATTTCATGATGGTTCCAACTGCTTCAATTGCTTAAGGTAAATACATTCCTTTACAGTAACTCATCTGTCTCTTTTATTGTAATCTTCTCCCTTATGTGTTAGAAATGACTTGAAGCTTCAGTTTCATGCCTGTTCTACCCACTCATTACTCTTATTTCCAATTCATTTTCTTCCTCAGTGTATTCATCTCTCTGTAGTCTTTGGAGAACTAATGGAAGACTAATCAATCTTTTCCATTAAGTCAGGCTTAGCCACTTCATTCTCTTTTTGTGTACAGTGTGAAGAGGATGAAGAATAGTGTTCCCGGGAAGACTTGAGGTTTCATTTCTTAACCATTTGGAGTCAAGGACCCTGAAGATATAAAAAATGCTTATAGCTCCTTTCCATTTTCAAGGCTCACAGAAAAAATTTTGACACGTGATTTCATGTGCTACATAGACTTGTCACCCCTCCCAACTCTGTCATCATCCCCAGGTCAAGAAGCCACACATCATATGATCGAGCAAACACCCTACAGGTTAAATATTCCAAAGGAAATGAAATTAGTATGTTGAAAAGATAACGGCACTCCCACGATCATTGCGGCATTATTCACAGTGGTCAACATAAGGAATCAACCTGAGTGTTCATCAGTAGGTGAATGGATAAAGAAAACATGATATACACAGCTGTCCCCCCTTTTCCATGGGGGATGTGTTCCAAGACCTCCAACGAAGCCTGAAAGTGTGGGTACTACTTGTTATAGTTTGGATCTGGAATGTCCCCCAAAAGTTCATGTGTTGAAAGCACAGTGGTCCCCAATGCAGTAAAGTCCAGAGAAGGGACTATTAGGAGGTAATTCGATCATGAGAGTGCTGACCTCATTAGCATACTAATCCATTGATAGCTGATTGGAGTCTAGCTGGAGGAAGTAGGTCACCGGGGGCATACCCTGAAAGGTTTCCTCTTCTTCCCAGGGCTGCTTCCCTTCTTTCTTCCTTTTCTCACTCTTGTTTCCAGCTGTCATGAACTGGGCAGCTTTCCCCCCTGCCATGCTCATCCACCATGATGTTTTGCCTCACTTGGGCCCAGAGCAACAGAGCCAGCTAAACATGGACTGAATTCTCTGAAACCTTGAGTCAAAATAAATCTTTCCTTCTTTAAGTTTCTTGTGTCAAGTATTTTGGTCACAGTGATGAAAAGCTGACTAACCCAGCACTGAACCCTATATATGCTGTTTCTCCCTAGATTCCCTGCAGTGTTGCCACATAGTACCAGAGTTAATCTGTCTTTCTGTTTTATCTACTGGTGCCTCTTTTGCATCATTACTTTTGTGCTTTGAGGACATAATTAAGTAAAGCAAGGGTTAGCTGAATACAAGACCTGTGGTACAACAATCTGATAATCAAGATTGCTGTTAAGTAGCTAATAGGCAGATAGCATATACAGTGTGGATACAGGGGGCAAAGGGATGATTCATGTCCTGATAGGATGGTGAATGATTTCATCACACCACTCAGACTAGCATGCAACTTAAAATTTGTGAATGGTTTATTTCTGGAACTCTGCTTTTAATATTTTCAAATCATAGTTGACCATAGGTCATTGAAATCATGAAAAGTAAAACCGCAATGGAATACTACTCAGCCTCAGACAAAAAGAAAATTTTATCATTTGTGGCAGCATGAATGAATTTGGAGGACATGATGATAAATGAAATAAGTCAGTCAGAGAAAAGTAAATACTGACTGTCTCACTTATATGTGGAACACAAAAAAGTTCAACTCAAAGAAGTAGAAAATAGAGTGGTTGTTACCAGAGGTTGCTGGGGGAGAGAACTGGGGATACATTGGCCAAAGGACACAGAATTTTTGTAAGAAAAACTTCAAAAGAACTATTATACAAAATGACTATAGTTACTAACAATGTGTTTTATTCTTAAAAATTGATCCAGGAACACATTTTAAAACATTTTCATCACCTCAAAGAAAAAAATCCTGTATCTTTCTGCCATCACCTTCCTCTCTTCCAATTATTACACCATCAACCCTAAGTAGCCACTAATTTGATTTTTTTTTTTTGCTTTACTGGGGATTGAATTCAGGGGCATTCTCCAGGCTATACTCCCAGCCCTATTTTTTATTCTTTATTTTGAAACAGGGTCTCACTAAGTTGCAGAGGGCCTCACTAAGTACCTGAGGCTGGTTGCAATCCTTGTAATCCCAGTCTCCCAAGTACAGGGATTACAAGTGTGCACCACTATGCCCAATTAATTTGCTTTTCATCTCTATAGATTGAATTATTTTAAACATTTCAAATAACTAGAGCCATTATATGTGGTCTTTTAGACTGGCCTTCTTTACTTAGCAGAATGTTTTCAAGGTTCATTCAAATTATAGCATATATCATTACTTCATTCCTTTTTATGATTGAATAATATTCTATGGTAGGCATATACCATATTTGTTTATTAATTTATAAGTTTATTATTTTCACTTTGCTGGCTTTAAGAAATGAACAATAATGTTTAGATAAGATATAAGAATAATAGCTTGAAAAGATATATCAACTATTCAGCCCTATCTTTATTGCTATATTTTTGGCTAGAGAAATATTTCATTTATGCTACTCTTATCTTCACTATCAAGGCATATTTGTAAATCTAACCATCATGATAAAGTGAGAAACCCAAGGATAATTGTATCTGTTTGCCTAGGATTCATGTATATGAGGAGTTTCTTTTCATAGAAGGGCCTTTGTTAACTAGAAATATAAGAAGCATCTTTATCACACACAAAAAGTGCTGAAGTGGATGGTAGTGTGCTCTTCACCCAGACCCAAAGGAGGGGGATAAAAACAGAAAAATGATCTCTTTGATTTTAGAATAATAATCACTTCAGTATGGATTTTTTTTTTTTTTTTTTTTTTGTGGTACTGGGGATTGAACCCAGGGAGCATTGTACCTCCAAGCTACACCCTTAGAATATTCTTTTATTTTTTATTTTGAAACAGAGTCTCACTAAGTTGCCGAGGGCCTAAGTAGCTGAGGCTGGCCCTGAGCCTAGGATCCTCCTGTCTCAGTACTGGGATTACAAACATGTGCCACCATGCCCGGCTCTAAGAAAAATTTTAAAATTTGAAAATATTGATTATCCTATTGGTCTGCCTTTTACCAGTGAAGCAACACATACAAAAGCCAACCTCTATATATTGTGCTTTAAATTAGGTCACTTTCTTCCTTTCTTTAATTACAGGAAGGAATACTTAATTTTTTTAATGGATAAAGGTCAGAATATTTTAGTCACTTTCCTTTATCTTTAATTTGTAAGATTAATTTTAACTGAGTATACTTGGTTAAGTCTCCTCACACTCCTAAGCAATCTCTTATCTTTGAAGGTATTTTCCTAATTCCTTTATATCTTAAGAAAGAGATGTATGGAGTTAGGGATTGGGAGTTAGGAATTGGGGTATGAAATGAATCTGTCATCTTTTGACTGAGTGTGGAGGAACTGGTTAAGCGAGTTTATATTCTAGGTCATGAAATTAATAGATTTGACTATCTTATTGGATCTTTAAAATGTACATATTTAAAAGAGTTGTTTAGATATTCTTATAATAGATAAGATGTGAATATAAAAATTAAACATAAAAGCATAACCAGATTTCTGGATTCAAATGAATGTCATGTTTTCTTAATAGCAACCTCAATACGCAGTGTGTTATGGCTTGGATTTAAAATATTACCTGGACCTTATGCTCTGGAGGCTGCCATGTTTGGAGATAGGTCCCTGGAGGCATGGCTGGGTACATATAGTATGTGTGTGTATGAGCCCTGCCTAGCTGCAACTTTGGGCTCTGATCCTCTCTCTCTGACCTTCCTTCCTTCCTTCCTTCCTTCCTTCCTTCCTTCCTTCCTCCCTCCCTCCCTCCCTCTCTCTCTCTCTCTCTCTCTCTCCTCTCTCTTCTCTCTCTCCTCTCTCTTCTCTCTCTCCTCTCTCTCCTCTTCCATTATACAGCCCTGGCTCCTGCTTGGACCATATAGAACTTTCCAGATCTGTAAGCAAGTAAATCTACTTTTCCTCTAAGTTGTGTATGACAAGCATTTGGATCACAGTGGTGGAGATGCTGACTGAAGCATGGTGTCATATACTACAGTTGTTAAGTTCTAGGATTTCTGTTGTGATAGTGGCTTCCGAAGGAAATTTCTAGGGGAATCACCCCTATTACTGATGATTACAACTTGTTTTTGAATCTAAAACAAACCATCCAGGTTAATTCATGTGTTAGACCCAAGTCTGAAGAGTTTTAGATTCTCACTTCAGATTAAAGACATCATAGTTTATACCAAATAACATACCGATCCTGAATGAAAGAAGTTTCATTCCAGTATTCCAAGAAACAGTTGCAAGTGGGGGCGAATGCAGAGCTGAATCATTGCACTGAATTTTTAAAACAGTGTTCTTTCCAACCAACAGTGTGCCAACCAGGTTGGGTGTCATGAGCTGGCCCGGAACCTAACCACCATTCACAATACTGTTTCTATTGAAATTTGTATCCAGGTTCAAAATGCCAATCTACATACTTTAAAAACACAATTTACTAAAAGAAATTGAACTGCCTGGACTTTGAGTTCCTGCCAGATTAAATGTTTAACCTTTGTGGCCACGAATCTCATGGAACAACAAAGCTTCCTTGAAGACTTTTCACAGTTTCTATTGCCGAGCATACAATGTGTTTCAAAACAGTTCAGATGTTAGAGAAGAAGTCAGGGCACCACAGGGGAGGGGAATTTGTGTCATGATAGTAAACAAATAGCACATTTTAATCTTATGATGTTTCAGGATTTTTGATCTGCAGATATTTTGGTGTTCAATTGCTTTACATTGTTCCTTGAGGACTCCAAGGATTGAGGCAGAGTTTCTTTCTCCGAGCGCCAGATCTGGCTAAATTTATCTTAGTAACTAATGCTGATGACCCAAAGTTGAGGTCATACTGATTAGTAAATGGTTATTGCATTGGGCATAGAATATAGATTTAAAAGATTATGACAGTGGACATTTTTCAATAATAAAACTCACATATATTTCATATCTAATTTGTCTCATTTTCACAATGGCAGTAGCCCTGTAAATAGAAGGGTTGGACATGAAATACCTGAAAAGGAGTAGGAGGAGGCAGCAGCGGTAACATGTACACTGTTACTCTGCTGGCAATGACCTCTCTGGCTAGCCCCGCCTCTCAGGCTGTCTTTGTTATGTTGCCCTTATGTTTCCAGGATCTCCTTGGTGATAGCAAGGGTGGCTGGATGTGAATTGAGGGGGCAGAGGAATGTTTTTCTCTAAACTTTGTCAAGATCTAGCTGGGTGCCAGAGGCAGAGAAAATTTGCCCTCCAGAGGGAGGTGGTATGGTTGGAAATACGTAGGAGGGGTGTTAACATCTATTTTTTTCCTGCCTGCACCCCCATATCTTTCTCATAAGCATTTATTTTTCCAAGATATCTCTGTGTGTCTGCTAATAAATTTTCCATTATTTAGCATTAAAGGTGTTTAAAAGTTAGTTAAACTCTGAAAATGAAGATCAGCTATAAGATGTAAATCATATTATCCCTTAAAGACAGAACTCGGAGGAGAACCCAAGAATCCTCTATCTGACGTATCTTTCTGGTAGCCCATAGTAGCCTGGTTCATGCCTCTTTTCTGGCATGTACATCCTGTTTTCTGAAGCTAGGAGTTCCCAGAATGATTAAAAAATGTTCTAAGACATTCTCTTCCTCTTTTAAACACACACATACACACTTTTGCTAGCTGCTGAAATGATTTCTTCTGTGAGACTTACATTGTCTTGTCTCCCTAATTTTTGTAAGTCTTCCCTTTATTTCCCATTTTCTCCCCCCCCTTCCCTCCTTCTCTCCCTTCCTTCCTCCCTTTTCTCCTCCTCCTCTTTCTACTAAGGATTGAACAAACCCAGGGTTTCATCCATGCTAGGCAAGCTCTCTACAACTAAGCTACACCCCCAGCCCCCATTTCCCCTTTTCTTTTTGCCGTGGCCTTATTGACTTTCAGAAGGATTCCAATGTCTCAACTGTAGTATAGATCCAACAGTAGCCTCTAAGTGGGACAATGAATTCTGGTGGAATGGAATCTAATTTTCTTGGCCCTGACTTCACATTTTTGTTTAGGGGCTTCCACAGTTACAGTCTATTGTTTGCTGTCAGAAAAAAAATCTGTGCCAGGAGAAAACTGAAGTGCAGTCCTGTGGTGCACTTAATAGCTGGCTGTGGCTATTGTAATCCTAGCAACTGTTTGCAGTGAATCTAGCAGTCTGAGAAATACAGTTTCTCTGGGACAGCCATGGATCTTTCTCGATCTGCTCTGCACCCGTGATCTTGTCCTTTCAGCACTTTCTTTTTGTTAATTGTGATATAATATTTGTACACCATCATGGGGTCTTTTAGTCAGCTTTTTCATTGCTGTGGCCAAAGTACCAGACAAACACAATTGAGAGGAAGAAAGGTTTAGTATAGGGCTCATGATTTTAGAGGTTCCAGAGGCTTCAGTCCATGTTCAGTCAGCTTCAAGTTGAGACCACTATAGCAGGGATTTAAGGCATGGAGAGGAGGAAAAGCCCTGCTCAGCTCATGGGAAACAGGGGGAAGGGGAGCGAGAGAGGGGGGGGAGGTTCGAGGGAGAAGGAATAAAGAGAGAGAGAGAGGGGGAGAGGGAGAGGGAGAGGGAAAAGGAAAAGCCCAGATACAGTCCGTGGGGATGCCCTCAGAGATTCACCCCCTCCAGCCATGTCCCTCCTCCAAACTTGGCTGCATTGCCCACATATGAGGTTTTCAGGGGGATTTTTTATCCAAACCATAACATATGGTACATTGTGGTAATTCAGTACATACATATAATATATAATAATCAAATCAGGGAAGTAAGCATTTCCATCTCTTCAATCATTAATCATTTTTATGTGTTGGGAATTTCCTACTTTTCTACTCATTTTGAAATATACCATAGATTGTTTTAACCAATAGTTACCCTACTGTGCTGAATAAAACCCAGACCTAATCCCTCCACTCTGTGTTCTGGTGGCCCCACATTGAACTTTTTTCCATCACCTTTTCCCTTCCCCTTCTCAGTCTCTAGTGACCACTATTTCATTCTCTTCTTCTATGAAGTTGAGTTCTTAGCTCCCACAATTGAGAGAGTATATGTCACCAATTACTTTCTGCAATTATCTAGGGTCATTGTAATTCCACTCAATTAAAATATTAATCACTGGAGATTCTCACCTTGGTCATGCTTTACTTACTGTGCTTAAGCTTTCAAGAAAACATCATTTTAAGAGATGGTATTATTGAGAGTGAACTTGATGTCGATAAAGTCAGAACAACCTTCAAGAGGGGTTGAAAATAATGACAGTTATTTGGTTCTTCCCATGAGGTCACCAGCAGTTGACAGAATGAACCCAAGCTGACCCTGGGACTACCTTCTGCTGGTAATTCTTTTAGACAAGGCAGAAAAGAGGAAATTTTGTGAATTAAAGATAATTTCTAGAAAAGAGGAAATTTTTAGAATTAAAGATAATTTCCAAGTAGTAAGAAAATCCCTACTGATAATTCCCCTAGACATACTTAGAGAGCCCAAGTAAACAGGGAAAGAATTTTTCAAAGAATTTAATCAGAGCAAAGTCCTAGAATGGGAGAGAGATGCAGAGAATGCTACATAGAAGAATGTAATTAGAAAAAAGAAGATCATAGAGATAAAATAATAGGTTGCAATAGGGCTCTGATGGGCTTAAAGCAGTTATATTGTCTTCAGTTTTGGATTTAGTTTACTCTGAAACAGTAAAGTCAATATAGATCTATACTGTCTAAAAAAGTAGTTATTAGTCACATAGGGCTGTTTGAGCACTCAGTATGTGGTTAGTCTAAATTGAGATGCATTATAAGTATAAAACACTCACTGTATTTGGAAGATTTAGTATATAAAAAGTATAAAAGAACTCACTAATAATTTTTAATTGACTATAAGTTGAAATGATAATATTTTAAGTACCTTAGGCTAAATAAAAGGCACTATTGAAATCAATTTCACTTTTAAAAACTTTCTTTACAGTCGGGCGTGGTGGCACACGCTTGTAATCCCAGCATTCGGGAGGCTGAGACTGGAGGATCCGGGTTCGCGGCCAGCCTCAGCTACCTAGTGAGGCACTCCGCAACTTAGTGAGACTCGGTTTCAAAATAAAGAATAAAAAATAGGGCTGGGGGTATAGCTTGGAGGTAGAATGCCCCTGAGTTCAATCCCCAGTACCACAAAAAAAAAAAAAAACAAAAAAAAAAAAAAACAAAAAACCCCCAAAAAACCAAAACAAAACTTTCTTTACTAGAAAATTAAAATTATTTATGTGGTTCACATTTGTGGCCTGCATTACATTCCTATTGTGTGGTACTGACAGGCATTGCAGAGCTGTGTCTCTCGGAGCAGAACACATACCTGTGAAAGGCAGGAGAAAAAGGTGATTTGGTTGGACTTACTCCTGTTAGCTCTTATTTTGTTTGCTTAATTTCCAAATTAAAGCCCCCCTCTATGCCTTTGGTTGAGTACTGGGGATTGGCCTCATCCATGCTAAGCAAGTCTTCTACTACTGAGCTACATTTTTCAGTTCAGTTTCTGAATTCTAATTCTTTCTCCAATAGATGTTTAAGCCTCAGAAAACTATTATGAACATCTATTTATATATCCAAACCTGTTAGGTCCCATCATGTTAGTTGATTTGTAAATGCTCTCTAAATAGGGCTCATTTCTATGCCAAGTAAATAGAGGAGTGTACCCCAATATCTTGGGAAACCCTTGGGTGGAGAGTGTAGGGCAAGGGTCACAGAATGAGTCAGGACATGGGCTAGGATTACCATCTCTGTGACTCACTCTCGATTCTAACCACTAGACATTTTCTTCTTGAGAAATACTTTGGGTGATGGCCCCCTTCCACCAGAAAACTGAGGTTTGCTGAATCAGTGTCTGTTAAGCTAAGTAATAGAAGCTAGGTGGGAACAGCAGAGTCGATAGGTTCTAACCCGTGGTGCTGTGCTGTCTGTGTATGAGCTACTGTAGAGGGTATTTTCATTGGTTGCATCCAAAACGGAGTACAAAGGGAACCCACTGATGTTATCTCTTTAGGGGGACATGGAGGAAATCCCACTGCAGAAGTGAAAATGTCACTTCCTGCTTTTAGAAATAATTTCAAAATAGAACCATTACATTTTGAGAAATACTAAGAATAAGCCTATTATACTTTTACAAAGCTGAAACACAGCCCAGGTGGGTGGGAGTTAAGAGAATTTGCATAGATTCATTTGTGTGTCAAAAGGCATCCATGTGATGTCACCTGACAAAGATGCTTACACCTGTGTGGTAGACATATCTAAGTCTTCAAAGATCATATTTGACAGGACTGAGCTTTGTTCCCACAGTACTTTACACACAACTTTCTCATGGCGGTGACCACAGTATCATATAGCTGTGTGTCAAAATCCATGTCTTTAGCCCAACTGTGTTTCTCCACTACCTCTGCTTTTCCAGTACTAGGCAATGAATGCAAAGTAGATAGTGGTTAATAAAGATTGATGAATTGGGTAGGTCTTAGTTTTTTAGGCATATTCAATAAAAAGGGAAAAAGAGAATCCAGGATATAAAGAAGCTTCTCCCAAAGAGACTAGTGGATAGGGAATCCAGCTTTATAGTTTGTTATTTCAAAGCACCTGCCTATTCTTTGAGCTAGAAAAGTGTGAAAAAAAAAAAAGACAACCTTCACTATTTTGGTTATACAAACCTAATTTGGAATTTTGTTTGAGGTAGACAGTTGAGAGCAAAAATGTTATGGGTTGGACATTAGCAGGATTGAGGTCTTAGAAGCTGACTTCTAGGAATTAGTGGATAGAATCCCTAGGAGTTAGAGGGGCTGAGGAGATGGCATGGGGGGGATGAAAGGAGAAAAAATTAGAGAGAAGTTACTTATGGCAGGAAATAGCTAGCAGAACTTTCATACAGTGACTATAATATTCAATTTTATGACTTAAAATACTAATATTCAGTTTTACTTAAAATAATAAAAGTATTAGAGTATTACTTTACTAAAACACTATTCACTATTGTCATAAAATTGAATATTAGTGTAATCTCGGTCCATCATTCCCAAATTTAGTACAAGTTTGCAGCACAGAACTTGATCAATAGTACTTAATTAGAGATTTTTGTGTGTGTATGTGTGTGGTACTGGGGATTGAACTCGGGGCATTCTACCTCTGAGCTACACCGCCAGCTTTATTTTTTATTCTTTTATTTTGAAACAGAGTCTCACTAAATTGTGGAGGGCTTCACTAAATAGCTTAGGCTGGCTGTGAACCTGTGATCCTCTTGTCTCAACCTTCAAAGTACTGAGATTACAAGCTTGTGCCACCATGCCCAGCTGGGAATTTCTACTCTGGGGTTGGGCCATAAAATTATTACAAAGGCAGCCATCACAGGAGGAAGCTCCAGCATGGAATACAGAAATGGACTTTATGTAAACATATACAAGGGACATTACATGTTGTATGTACTCTTGTTAAACTAAGAAAAACATCTTCTAATTCCAGAAAAGAAATAATGTATCAAGCTCAACAAGTTTTCAATTTTCTTAAATCATCTTGGTGATTATAGGTGACATTTAACGATCATTTACTATAGGCCAAATACTTGGATGTGCTTCACATGTACACTTAATTCACCAACATCTGGAGTCTCTGGAGCAGAGGGATTGTCTTGCCCAACTCATTTTGTAGGCATTATCATGCCTCCATGTTTTAGATCAGGAACCAGGCACAGCAAGTTAATTAACTTGCCTAGGCCACACAAAGAGTAAGCAGTAGAACTTAGATTTAGTCAGTGTTACAGTCTCCACAAATAGCATCAAAAGCTTCATGAACTTTTTTTGAGATAAAAACTATAATAAATAGAAGTGCAGAGATAATGAAAAAGAACCACTGCCTTCAAAGGGATAAAGGTGTGTGTCTACATACGTGCTACACATGTGCCTTGTGGGGGCAGTGGGTGAGGGTAGGATGAAGGGTAAGTAGAAACAGGACAGCTGTCTATCCCACAATTGCTCTTGTGTCTGTGTTACTAGGGATAAGGAAACAGAGATGACAGTTTTCTCAGTCCAACCACTGAATAAAGCTTTGGGGATTTCTTAAGGGATCATTCAGTACTTAATTTTTAAAAAGAACTCAGCTTCTTATTTTGACTGATTTCCTGATTCTTTTTGGGGGGGGGGGGACAAAACAATTCACGATGTGAGATTTGGTATCTACAGAAGGTTCCTGTCTTAATGCTTGACTCATCTCCATGTTGCATTCCTTCTAAGCTTGATCTCCATGAGGGGCCACCATCCTGCTGAGCCCTCCCAGTGGCCAAAGGTTCTGTGGCCTTTAGAGCTCTTATCTCCAGGGAATGGACTTCTGGAGACTGTGTCTGTTGACATAATTGAAATAATGAAACACCATTTATCAGTGAAACGAAGGGTGGTGCTAGACAATATGAAATTATTCATCATGTTTCGAAATTCAGGGTGCTTAAAAGTGCCTTACTCTGCAGTTCCATGTTTGCTCATGGGTCGTAGAGGGATCCCCCTCCCCCGGGGTTGCCTTTTCTAATCTCTTCCTGAAGACAGGTAGGCCACTTTTGACAAAGTGACCTGGAACATAGCCCCATTGGACAGGGAAGAGTACAGCATATTGTGTTATTTATTATATATTGGATTTATTACTTAAATTGATTGCATTTTGCACACAATATCTGTATTTAATATTGTATATTTTTATTTGAATTTATTGTATACTTTATTGCATATGTTAGAATGTGAATAACATGAAATGTTTTATTTTAAATATTATATAATGAAAACAATGATCTAGGTGTGAGTTTATCTTCCTTTGCTCTCTTTTGGTATCATTTAGAATTGGGTTTACTTTCGGAGTTACAAAACTCTCAACCAAGAGTGGTTTAAAAATAGAAACTTATTTATGTCACACATACACACACAGAGACAGATAGATAGACACACATACCTGCAAAGAAATCTGGAGTCAGATAATGCAGGGATACTGCCAGAGTACCAGACTGATTTTACCTTTCTATTTCTTTCTCCCAAACTGTGAGATTTTGAACCATTTTTTTGCTACCTCATGGTTACATGTTGGCTGCTACCTCTCCAGATTCATATCCATATTTCAGTCATCTGGGGGTGGATAAAATGTGATGGGTCAAGGGAATGCCAACAAAGTCTACCTTCAGAGACTTTCTCTAAAGATCTACTCAGCAATTTCTATTTTTATCTAATTGTCTATCTTACACAATGACCTCTAGCACATGCATATTGCAGTTCCCAATAAAATTGGGATTCTCAAGAGAAAGAAGACTGTCTATTGAGTAGGCCATTAGTAGTGTTGCTACTCTTTCACTTTTCCTTCTCAAACATCAAATTTATATAGAACTGTAGGATATTTATAGATATAAAAACCTGGCGAATAATGTAGACTAACATTGCTTTCTTATTTATAAATAAGGGAACTGAGCACCAGAAATATTTGTTGCCTTTTTCATTCAGAGTCAGAGAAGAGGGAAATAGAAAACAATTCTTACATTACTCATGGTGGGAATTACATTTCGTGCTATATTGTATATGGTGGAGTATAAATTACTTGAATTACTTAAATATATTGTTTTTTTGTGCTTATTTCTTGAATTTACTGCATTTCTTTTTTGAATTTATTGCACATTGTTTGTTTGTATACTTTTATTTATTATGATATTATGTTTATTATGATTATGATTATTGTTCAGTAGATCTCTCTTATTTGCAATTTTACTTTTAGTAGTTTCAGGTACCTGTGGTCAACTGCAGTCTGAAAATATTAAATAGAAAACTCTAGGTATAAACAATTCATAAGTTTTAGATTATGTATCCTTCTGAGTATATGATGAATTCTATGCCATTCCACTCTGTCCTGCCTGAAGCATAAATCACTCTTTTGTCCAGTGTATCCACATTCATATAAGCCACTGCCCAATAGTTACGTAGGAGCCATCTTGCCTATCAGATTGACTGTCTTGATATTACAAAAATATGAATTCAAGTAATCCTTTTATTACTTAATCATGGCTCCAAAGTACAAGAATAATGGTACTGGCAATTTTATTGCAGTGTAGTTTTGTAATTGTCTATTTTATTAAAAGTTATTATTATTAATTTCTTACTGCACCTAATTTATAAGTTAAGCTTTATCATAGGCATGTATGTATATATAAGGAGAAACATAGTATATGTGAGATTTGGTACCATCTATAGTTTCTGGCATCCACTGAGGTCTTGGAACATCTCTAGTAGAGAAGGAGAATACTGGATATTGTATTATTTATTATATATTGGAACTTTTACTTATGTTGATTGCATTTCATACAAAATATCTGTATTTTTATTTATTGTGTATTTTAGATGAATTTATTGTACAATACTTTATTGTATATGTTAGAATGTAAATAATGTGAAGAACTGTCAAATTTATCTTTGTATTTCCTTCATTAAATACCAAAAAATCCACTGGCATGACCTCTTTAAATATTATTTATGCAACTTACAGCATGAGTTTCACCAACAAAATGATAGGAGGGAGAAGGAAGAAAACTGATACTTAAAAGAAGTCAATTTGAAAAGTAGAAAAATATTGTAATGCCAAAAATGTTAATCAATTAGTAAACATATTTCAGTATACAGAAGTATATTGATTATGGGATAGAAGTTCTGAAAACCCTGATGAATGGAAGGGCAGAATGAGGAGGAGAGACACTTATGACATTTAGATTCCTTTGAGGAGTCTTGCTGCTTGGGCTTGTTGGTTGGGTTCCATTTGGTGGAAGTGTATGCCAAACAACTTCTTCCAGACTATATTTTGTGCTTTCTAAGGTTTTTTTTTTTTTTTTTTTTTTTTTTGCGGTACTGGGGATTGAACTCAGGGACATTCTACCTGCGAGCTATACCCCCAGCCCTAGTTTTTACTCTTTATTTTGAAACCAAGTCTCAGTAAGTTGCGGAGTGCCTCACTAGGTAGCTGAGGCTGGCCGCGAACTCGGATCCTCCGGTCTCAGCCTCCCGAATGCTGGGATTACAAGCGTGCGCCACCACGCCCGGCTTTCCAAGTTTTAATTCTAACAGTAAACTACTATTGTAGGGAGGCCTGGAGTTTTCTTTCTTTATAACTTTCAGTGGAAAGGAGGACTAGAAATGTTCCTATAGCAATATTGTTCTAGCTTTTCTTCCAAAAATGAATTTAGTTTTGAAAAGTTTCATTGAACTGATTTTGTTTCTCTTCACTTTTTGTATCTCTTTTCTTAAGGGGGCTTTCTGATGTGCATTATGGGGGCTCAGGTTTATAAGTCAGACCCACTCACAAAGGCCTTTTAGATTCCTTAGTGGCCCTACAACTATTTCTCACATGCTCAGGTATCATAGATTTTAAGAGTTTCTCAGAATGTCACTGTCCTTGAACATATATTTTGGATTTTTAGCATTAAACTTTATGCTACCTGCATTAAAGCTTCTTAACTAGACAAAGGTTGGGCTTTTAAATTAAAAAAAAATCACTTATGTCGAAAGTCATCTTTCAGTGAAATAATGACATTTCCTTCTTCCGTTAGGGAAAAAGTATGGGTCTTTCTCTAAATATATAATCAACTATTTTACCATTTGAACAATATAGAGAGCTAAGAGTTTGATAACTGCCAAAGGTCAAGTCACCAGCCAAAGGAGCGTGGGAAGTTCATGGTCACCACGCGGGCCCAGGGAGGGCTTAATCAACAGATTTGAGCTATGTCAATTACCTCCAGTTTCTGTGAGGTGAGAGTTGGAAGTACCTTCTAATGGAAAAGAAAGGTACTGAGTGGGTTCAAAAGGGAAAGCTGTTTCAAAATAAGGAGACACTTAGTGAATAGACAGACTTTGGGCACAATAGCATCTGTGATCAAAGTCATCTGGCACCAATTTGGAGCAACAGACCAAATATTCTAACTTTCTTAAAAGGTATAATCAATTACCACCTGCACTGGTACTCTATTTGAGCTTTAGGCAATGAACATGAGCAGATACTAGGATTCTGGTATTATTGATGTGCAAGGGAGACAAAATTAGTAATTGTAAGGTATTTATAGTCAGAGATAGAATCTTTGGGGTAAGAGAATAGGATTTGCAGAGATAAAGTAGATCAGGACCAGAAATGATTACGTTGGGGGTGTTAAGAAATAGAATTGAAGAGGCACCAAGCTCTCAACTGTACCTGCAAAATACTTCTTTAAAAAAAGCTTTAGACCTATTATAATTTACAAATGAATCTGTTCTTGTCTCTCCATGTTTCTCACGTTTTTCTTCTACACAATTTATTAGCAAAAGTTTCTCTTGAAGTTTGTCTCAGAAGAAATATATACATCTGTTCAGAATGATATATGGATGGAAGCACATGGGTTTGTGTTTACAGATTTGTGTTTAGAAATAGATTTAGGGAAACATCAGCAAACCAGAAGAAAAGGGATGCAGGAGAACAAATAATACAAGGAAATGAGGTAGAATCAAATCTAGCTTACCTGTAGGGACCAGGAGATCCACTTTGTTTCCAGACATGAGATTTCACCTCTGGACAGCATGGATGGCTAGGAAGATTCCCTTGAGATTAGAGATCTCTCTCATTATCTTTACTCTTCCAGACATTTCACTTCTAGAAAAACTAAAACCAATAAACTCCCTCTACAACAGGACAAACTTCTCAAACTCAAAGCAAAGATTATGTTGGTCAAAATTTTGAGGGACTAAAGAATGTATTTATAAAATACTAAAATATTTATAGTGGAAATTATTGATGATAATAGTAAGCATACCCTTAATTTTTTTTATGGTGCCATGGATCAGAATCCAGGGGCATTTTATCTCTGAGACACACCCCCAGCCCTATTTTATTTTTTGTTTGGAAACAGGGTCTAAATTCGTGAGAGCATCCGTAAGTTGCTGAGGCTAGTTTCAAATTTGCGATCCTCCTGTCTCAGCCTCCCAAGTACTGGGATTACACCATGTCTGGCTCACTTAATAATTTTATTAATCAAATCACATGCTGCAAACATTTCAAACAATGTCATATAAGTGGATTTTGGCATTAAGCATTTAGCTTCAGAGTGCATTCATGAAGAGTTGTTAGTTCTGCCAAGCTTGTATTTTCTGGCATTGAAACTCAAAGGATAAAGCAGCTTTACATGGAGACCTCTATAATTCCAAGCACTGGAGTTTACTTCTTTTCTTTTCTTTCTTTTTTTTTTTTTAAATTGGTGCATTGTAATCATACATCTTATAAGGTACAAGCTGGTAGAGGCATACAAGCACACAGCACTCATTTAACCCTTCCCCAATTCTCACCCCATTCCCTCCCCCCACTCTCCTTTTCATGATCAGCTTAGTGCTTGACTTTGATATGTTTGTGAATGTACATCTTGTGCATTAGGGTGTTCCCCCCATCACCTTCAGTTAGGTCACCTTTGTTGCTCATCTAAGGTTTCTCCTTCCACCTAGAGTCCCTTTTATGACCCACTTTCTCCCTAGCTTCTGTATATTAGGGAGAGCATCTGATTTTTTACTTTTTGTGTCTAATTGTAAGATTATCTTTATTTCAGCCTTCCTTTTTTTTTTTTTATAAAGGACCCTTCTACTAGGGAGTGAAGCAGAGGTTATAAATTAAGATCAACACAGATGGGGAAGAAAGCAACAAACCACAATAAAAATTAGAAGAAAATGTTTACTTCATTGGGCATGGACACACATAAAGCATGCACACATGCATACACACACACACACACACACACACACCCATACACAATTAATATATTGCTCTGATCTTACTCAGGAGCAAGAAGACCTATCATGTATAATCTTAGGAGATTTTCTCTTTAGCCCAAAGGTAGAAGCCTCTGAGCTTCCTTCCATATTGCCTTCTTTTCTGTTTACCAACTGAATGAGCATATGGTGAATTACTTTGAAAAAATTTTCATTAACTTAGTAATTAATAAAGCTGTATTCATCTCATCTAGTTGTGATGCATCTTATTTAACTTCAAATATTTTAGCCTTGCATGTGTTAGGTAATTTCTAGTTAGCTAGAGCTTTGACTCTTGGAGAAATGGCATACTCTAGCTGAGAATCCACACTTTAGAGGTGGACATCAAGCATTACTTTAGAAAACCACCTTCCAAAGTGGTTTGCTAGTTACTATGGTGAATATCAGGTATATTTCTTTAATTGATGGAATTTTTGGCTTGTTATGATGGATACAAGAAACTGACTCATATTGATAAATTTAAAGGTGTTCAAGGCAAGTAGATGGACTAGAATATTTTTAAAGACACTTTTCACTTTTGAATAAACAAATTCTAAGAGATCATGAATTCTATAACCTATTCTTTAAGCATAGTGCTCAAAGCTTAATCCCTCAATAATCCTGGGCAGAGTTTTAGCAAGAACAGGGATGGTAGCCATTATTCAGGAGGATTTCTAGTAGAATAACACCAAAGGCATTGTACCTGCTTTGGAAATATCACATCTGCTTCTCAAAAAGCTTTCATAGAAGGCAATAGTGTGAAAGCAAGAAGTAGAAGGGCTGGGACTTCCTTCAGCTAACAGAAAGAGCATGCTAACAAGGTCAATCAGACAACAGGTGGGGCAGAATTGAATGTGGGACTCGCTTTCATTATAAGTAGTTGAGAGGCTGTGGAAGAACAGCTAATACGTGCGCCCTCTAGCTCTTTCCAGCAATTACTGTTATCCACTCAAAAGAACCTGAGCTGTGCCTGATTGAAACGGTAACCTTTGTTGTTGCATGATTTGTGTGCCATTCACTCCCTGGAATTTTGTTTTCAGCTCCCTATTGATGGTAGCATCTTGTTTGAAACATCTTCAGCAGATGGAAACAGTATGAACAACTTCTCATAGTCACTATACATTTCCCTGAAAACTCAGATTGCCATGGAACATTAAAGGAAGAAAGGTTGAGACTGGATAGAGAAAGGATTGGTCTGCTATGGCTGTCCAATGCCCGGCCAATGAGATGATCTTTCCTGATGGGTGAATGGGGACAGGAGACCCTGCTCTCTCTCACTCACACCCAGGGAGGGCCTGCTCCATGTTGTAAATGTCTCAAAGGAGGGGTTTTTATGTTTCTTGGGATTAACTGCATGGGTCAAGGACAACAGTGAGGCCTACATTATTTTCCTTCCCCTTTTCTTTGACTAGGCAACATGTGTGGTCCTGGTTAAAGCCTTTAACAAGAGCAGGGATGGTAGAATGAGTTCTTCCAGCTGGAAGGAGATATGCTGGAAAGAGAATGTGCTGGGACAAATCAGAGACTTGGTGTGACTATGTGCTTTTTGTTACTCTTTTGTGAAAGGTTTCTCTTTTAGGGGAACCTTGAGATTTGCATATCATTGATATAATCTCAGTAGAGACAGGGACCTTTTTCCCCCTTCGAGTCTGCTTTAGCTTCAGCGATTGGTGATGTTACCTGCCAACTCACTTCCCAGTTGTCTTTTGGGCTTTTGTCTCTAAAAGGAAGATTAGTAGCTTAGAGTAATAAAATGGAGAAACTTGTTTTTAGGACAATCCTGGTGAAAGGCAGTGGTTAAGAGCTCTGAAGCTCTGCATGTCCTGGTTTTGCCTTCCAGCCACTGTTGGCATGTTTCTGGCAGCCTGAGCAAGAATTACGGGCAGCTGTAGGAAGAGGGTCCAGCTAATGTCCCCAGGAGGCAGACACCTCATCCTAGGTGGGCGAAATGCTAGTCATTTAATCAGACTGCACCCCGGGCCCTGCAAAGAGACAGACACCAAGTGTTCCGGACAAAGCCCACGGTGTCTGGGAAGCTAACACACTTTAAACTTTTTATCTTTACAACTATCCACAATTTATAATCTGGGTCAATTCATGAGGCGACACAAGTTTCTTTGAAGATAAAAGCAGGGTTTGGTATGTGTGGTTATGGGCGACTGTTAGAACCTGTTCAGGGCTGGGTTGTGTAGGTTCTGGAAACTACCATATTTCCTTAACTTGCCAGTCGGGTCCTGAGTGCGTCTATTGATTGCATCTGTGTCTATTGCTGGAGCTATACTAGATTTGAAGACAGATGTGGGTAGTTTGGTAATAATTATTTCTCTAATGATGGTGACAGTTTTATTTTATCAGTTGTAGAATTACTGAGAGTCCTTATTTTTCAGTTGAAAAATAACATAGGGGATTGTGACATATTTTCTGGTGTCTCCTTCTACCTAATCCTGTGCCCCCGGATAGGTATTTTTAGCAGGTTTTCACTGTGTTCTTGTGTCTGCATGCATGTATGTTTGGTAAAAATATACAACTGCAAAATAGGTCTTTAACATTTCAACTCAGTGGTGCTTTTACTGCAAAAACAAACAAACAAACAAACAAAACTATTTGAAATTATTATCAACTGGTCAGTTCTGTAGAGAGAACCATTTTCTTTTAAATGCTGACACCAATAGAAAAGAGAAGGAGCAGCCGGGCGTGGTGGCGCACGCTTGTAATCCCAGCATTTGGGAGGCTGAGACCTGAGGATCTGGGTTCGCGGCCAGCCTCAGCTACCTAGTGAGGTCCTCTGCAACTTAGTGAGACCCGGTTTCAAAATTAAGAATAAAAAAATAGGGCTGGGGGTACAGCTCGGAGGTAGAATGCCCTTGATTTCAATCCCCAGTACCGCAAAAAAAAAAAAAAAAAAAAAAAAAAAAAAAAAAAAAAAAAAAAAAAAAAAAGAGTAAGAGGGAAGAATTTGATTTCGAACCTTCTGGCCCTTAGGCATGGAATTAAGATGTGGCCTATCACTGATGTGAATCATGGGCAAACAGATAGGAAAGTAAAGCGAAATTGTCTCTCTGTGATTGAAAGAAAAGTATTCCATACATTTCAAAATCTTAAACAGTTTAATTTCACTTATTCAACAGATATTTATTTTGAGTTAACAGATGTAGATTTGGAGGATACGTATATAGTAAACAGGATTTGGGGCAGGACCTTGTGGACTAAATTGAAGACAGAGGAAATAAGTGAACATAAAATAGAATTTTAGGTAAAGTGAAGACAGGAGGAAAAGTGATTAAGTGGAAATTTGAATGAAGTTCAAGGGGCATCCTGATGAAGACCTGAAGGAAGAGGTGAGTGTGGAGTAAATAAATTGATAGACAGAGACTGGGACTAGATCATGAGGGACTTTTCCCTCTGTTAGCTGGGAAGTCTGAAAGAATTTCAACGTGGAACTGACATCATGTAATTCATGTGGTTTTGAAAGCTCACTCTGGCATATCATCCGTTTATGTTTTACTGACTGTGTATCATTTGTAGCAGAAAACCATTATATTCTCAAAACAATTATTCATTGGTGTCATGATACTTTTCATAAAGCTCTCATATCCCCAGGATACCAGAACTATGAGTTTGTAACATTTAGTTTTTGATTGGGGCCTCTAAAAGGAACAATCCAGACAGCTGTGAAGTAGTAGACAAACCAAGTGGTTTATAACTGATAAGATAAAAAGAGTATAATTGAAATTGATTGCCAAGAAAATTATTATTCTTGATTTTCTTGCCACGTACCTGCTTTCTACAGTCATTCTTTGGAGTAGTGTCAGCAATTTGTTCCTTACTCATCTGCTTATCAGTTATCCCAGGTAGTGTAGTGTGGTGAGTCACAGAAGGGGCCTTGGAGGATGGCTGACTGCATTTGAAGCTCATCTTTGTCATGAGTCTCTGAATAATCAAAAATTAGGGCATGATATGGGCACGTCCTTAAAGGCTTGTGTGAGGATAAAATGAAACAATACATAGGAATCATTCCTGATGTAACTAAATACTCAGTGAAAGTTAGCTAGCAGTTCTTGTTTTGATTAATTTCAACCGTGGAGTTTTAAATTTCATGTATGATAAATCAGATGCTTAGTTTATTTTACAAAATTTGAAAGACATAATGGGTATAATCACAAGTCTAGAATACAGTATTTTGGAAGGTAGCACCCAGGATTGAGGTGACATCACGTGAGCCCTGGACAAGAGGCTGACTTGAGGGGCTGACGTTGTTGAGGAAAGAGGGTCCAAGCTGGAGTACATCCTATAGTTTGATTCTGGGAGGAAGAATTTAGAGTGATTCTTGAGGATTAGAGATGTGAGTCAAAGAAAAATGAGTGGAATTAGAGACAAGATAGATAGGAAATCAATTGGCTGAGGATGGGTTAGGGGGAAATTCATGGGTGCCAGTGGATGCATTCCTCTTTTGGACTTTGGTTTCATATGCTGTCTCCTCAATCTGTCTATGACATCATTTTAAAATAGTTTTTTGTGAGACATTTCAACATGTGAAATTTAAAATGAGAGATTTAAAAATATATGTCCCTGGAAAAATAGAATTAACCTATGATATAGTTTACCATCTATCTATCTATCTATCTATCTATCTATCTATCTATCTATCTATCTATATCATCTATATCTATTATTTATCTTCATCATCGTCATCTCTCTATCTCTATTGACAGAGATGGTAAAATTTGTTTTATAACCATATATGTGTATCTCTTTTTAAAAATATATCTTTATTGGTGCATTGCAATCTCACATCATAATGAAGCTCTGAATGATAGGGTCATACATGCACACAGCACTTGTTGAGTTTTCCCGTCTAGCATAAACTTGCCATTTTTATATCTTGGCCAATAACAAAACACTATCATTTTCTCTAAAAAGCTACTATTTCCTTCTTCATCCAAGTTACATAACTACATTTCAAATAATCCAATTTGTGAATAGAAACAATAATCCTGAAAACCCCTCATTGAAAAGGATGGAACCTTTTCTTTACTGGGTTCCTGATTGATTTTCCTAGTTATGTACTACTCTGAAGTCAGGGTTAGATTTAAAATATCTCTTGACTATTTATAAATCTCTTAATTATTTTATTGTGGTCAAGGGAAAGTCTCATTTTGGGAATGAGCTCAAAATCCCCTTCCTTTCTCCCCACCCCTCACTCTCACCCAAGCATTCTACCTCTGAGCTATACCTACTACCGTATTTTATTTTGAAACAGGGTCTCACTAAGTTGCTGAAGGCCTTGCTAAAAGGCTGAGGCTGGCCTCAAACCTGTGATTTCTCCTGTCTCAACCTCCCAAGTACTGGAATTACAGGCCTGTGCCAATAGGCCTTGCACAAAATCTCCTTTCTTTCTTATATTTCTTTTTCCTTTCACTTGTTTCCCTCTTTCCTTTCCTTTCTTTTTCTTCTTCCCCTTCCCCTTTCCGCCTTCTCTTCTTTTCTTTCATGACTGGAGAAGGAAGAACTCACAGCCTGGAGGGAATCATGCTGTGTTGTGCTGATGTGAGCTCCTATCACTTATGAAAGACTCTAAGTCACGTACTTTCCTATCAGACTCCTGCATTGTTTCTTATTTTTTAGAGCAATGATCTTGACACAGACATTTAGTGGCAAGTAATATTTTATACAGTGTTAGTAAAAATTATGTAAGACCCCACTGGTTTGGTGTGAGCTCCCGTTCAGGCCAATAGGAGAAATCAAATCCAAAAAGCTAAACTAAAATGGAGTCACTCAGCTAATTCCGCGATAGCACACACCTGTAATCTCAGTACTTGGGAGGCCAAGAAGGAGGATCAGAGTTTAAGGATAGTATGTGCTACCTTAGAGAGACCCTGTGTCAAAAACAAATAAACGGGCAGACAAACAAAGCTGGAAGTATATCTCAGTGGTAGGATATCCCTGGTTTCAATCCTCAGTACCACAGACTTGCACACACAAAAGAATGAATCATTGTATGATTTATAATAAGAAAGAAATGATTCTATATCATTTTTGAGATTTAAAGAACAATGCCCTGTGCCTAATTATATCAATAATCAAATCTGCTAATTAATGTTTTTATTTACTTGTTGATTTGCTCAGTAAATCAACAAGTACTGTCAGGAATATAGACATATTGTTCATGATCTCTGGCCTAATTATGAGAGGAGACTAAACACATTAATAAAGTTAGAAAAAATCAAAATAATTCTCATAATCCTTATGAGACTACTGATATAGGACTAGAAAGATCACTAATTACAGGCAGACATACTTGAAAGGACAAATTCTAGGACTTGGTAGGTATTTGAGGAGAGATATTGAAATATTAAGCCCTCAAGAAATATTTATTTTGCAAATGAATAAATGAGACAAAGAAACTCTTGAACTTCCATTTGGATGCTATTTTGCCAGCTATTATCTTAGGATGGTACAGTTTTCATTATAGAATATGTTATATTTTGAATTTAAGTGATAGGTCACATAAAATATAACCTGCGTGACAAATATTTGAGAAGTGCTTAATTGCATCTGAAGCACATTATCAGGGGACCAAGATATGAGATAAAATGCTCACCAATACCGCCTCTACATTTCCTGCAGTGCAAAGATCTGTGGGTGGAAAAGGAAAGAAGGGAGGGCTACCAGCAGCCTTGGGTAAGGATGCCAATGGCAAATCTTTCAGACTGCATTGCTGGCATTTCCTTCTGGAGTCTACAACTTAATTTCAAGACAGAAGAGTGAATGTAAACAAACCTCCAGGCTAATGGTATTACCAAAGACAGCATGGGGTACTGAACATAAAATGGGATTTGGAATTCTGATATCCCTGGATTTGAATCTGCCCTCATTACTAATGAGTTATGTGAGTCTAAGAAAGTTACAATTGTTGATAAGTCTGCTGCCCTCACTTTATGTTCCTTGAGAATGAAGATTTTGTCTTTTAAAAATGATTTTCTTCTATGACTACAAAGATAATCACTATTCATTGTAGAAAGATGGAAAAACAAGGTAGAAAATGAAAGTTATTCTTTATCCAAGGATAGTCCTCAACATTTTGTAACACATCTTCCAATTTTCCCTTCTGTGTGCATATATTTAATCAAAATTGTTTTTATTAAGTGATGATATCTTATTGGCTAACCACAAAAAAATCTCTAATTCCTGGTATCTATAGAAGTATTTAATATATGCATGTTAACTGAATAAATGGTCTTAAACTTCTCGGTTCTCATGTTCTTCCTAAAACAGAGAGAGAACAGTAACAATGACTACAAAGCCCAGAGTGCGGAGGGTTGAATGAGATACTATATGTATAGTACTCATTCATTATCTGGTACACAAAAAGCACCCTGCGATTGCAAGCTATTGCGATTATTTTATTTCTTATTGAAAAAAATAGAGATATACGTAGAGATATACCAATTGTTGGTTTAGATTATTTGAAGTTATTCATGATGGTCTTTACTTACAAATTGGAGAGTAGTAGGAACTAAACTATATAAATTATTTGGAATGCCAGAAATAGGGACACATTATGAATCCTAATGCAGAAATAGGATTATATAAGCAAACCAATCTCTGAAGTCAAGAATAGAGGGGAGGGGAAAGTTGGTTGTAGAATGTTCTACTCTGAGTATGATGACTTTTATCTAGAGTTATTTCTTTAAAAAGGTATGGCTCAAGCCAGGCGTGGTGGCGCACGCTTGTAATCCCAGCATTCGGGAGGCTGAGACCGGAGGATCTGGGTTCACGGCCAGCCTCAGCTACCTAGTGAGGCACTCCGCAACTTAGTGAGACTCGGTTTCAAAATAAAGAATAAAAAATAGGGCTGGGGGTGTAGCTCGGAGGTAGAATGCCCCTGAGTTCAATCCCTAGTACCGCAAAAAAAAAAAAAAAGGTATGGCTCAGCCTCTGATATTAGAAGGTCATGACTCAAGTCTCATGATGTTAAAGATCTCAAGCCCTCTTTCTTCTCCTATGTCTCTTTCCATGGGCCTGTTGAGGACTGGATTGTGCATGTGGATATTCAGTAGAGCCAGGAGCAAGGATTACTGGGGTCCCTGAGCCTCCCTCACTGGAGTTGTTCCATGACCGAAGCCATTAGCTGGGCAGCTGACTTGCGGATTCTGTAGAGGAAAGGGGTTCAGACATCACTCAATCTAGTAACTTCGTTTTACACATAGGGAGCTAAGGCCGGGAGAGATTACATGAATTTCTCGAGGTCTCACAGCCGATGGGTCACAAAGTCATGCTCAGAATCAAAGGTTCCTATGACACAATAAAATGTGGCAAAAGTAACTTCTAATTTGGCCATTTTAGTCTGAATCTTGGTTCTGCCACTTATAGGTCCTTAGAGGTTCATCTTTGTCTATAAGATGAAAATAAATTGCCCAATTGTGTTACTTTAGAAGGGTTGCTATAATAAATTGATTCAAATTTGGTGGTTTAAAACAACAAAAATGTATTCTTTCACAGTTGTAGGTGCTTAAAGGCTGAGATTAAGGAGTCAGCAGGGCCATGACTCCTCTAAAGATTGAAGGAAGAATCCTTTTTTCCTCCTCCTAGTTTCTGCAATTGCCAGCAGTCCTTGCGGTTCCTTGGCTTACAGATGAACTGCTACAGTCTTCTCTTTTTGGCTTACTTAACATTTTATTCATGTTTCTGGTGGAGAGATGAGAGATTTAAAAAAAGTTTTTCTTTCCTTTTGTTTTGTCTACTGACAAGAAAAGAATGAAGGTTATCAGTGGGAAACATAGTTAAACCTATGTTTATTCTAGATTCTTTAGCCTGTGAGTACAACTTCAGTAGAGATGGTATAGCCTTAGTCAAAAAATTTTTTATTTTTTAAAATATACTTTTATTGGTGCATTATAGTCTTGTATCATAATGTAAATCACAGTGACGGTGACATATATGCACACAGCACTTGGTGGGCTTTCCTGGCTTCCTCCCCATCCTCTTCTCCTTCCCCATACAGAGTATTGAGATTGACATTGGTATTCTCACATATGTACGTAATGTCAATGGAAGTAATTCCTTCATTGATCTTCCCTCTCCTCCCTCCCCTTTCCCTAGACCATCTCCCTGGCTCCACAGAAATTTCTCTTCCATTATGTGAAGTCTCTCTGGTATCATGATTACTCCTTAGCTTCCACATATTAGAGAAAACATATGACTCTTCGTTTTCTGTTCTTAGTCAAAAAGTTTATAGCTCTTTGATTCAGTTTTCTTTATGTATTAACTAATTAATTTACTCATTAATTTTTAAAAAAATATCAGTTCCTAATACAGTCATAGACTTGATTTCTTGAAGTAGAATATCTCATGAAATAATTTCCTGGATTTTTGTTTTGTGAGTTCTCTATTAAATACTTCAAAAGTAAACAATAACAACAACAAAAACACCCCAAGTTTGAATTTCATTGTATATTCTCAAAGAAGCAGCAGTCAAAATTATATCTATAAGAATCATTGGGGAAGCTTACTAAAAATACAGGTTTCTAGGCTTAATTTCAAAGGCTTGGGGTATGGCCTGGAAATCTTCACTTGAGAATGAAACAGGATATTTTATTTATTTATTCAATATTTTTTATTGGTGCATTGTAATCATACATCTTTGGTAAGTACATGATGGTAGAGGCATACATGCGCATATCTCTCATTTAACCTTTTCTCAATTCCTGTCCCATTCCCCCCCTCCCCCTCCTCATTTTCAGTTTAGTGATTGACTTTGATACGTTTGTGAAAGTAGATCATGTGTTTTAGAGTGTTTCCCTCTCCTCCCTCCTCTTACCTTCAATTAGGTCACCTTCTTTGCTCATCAAAGATGAAACAGGATATTCTGAAGCAGATGGACAACTGTTTATATTTTGAAAAAACAAAACAAAACAAAAACAAAAAACAAAAGAATACCTACATGAAGAAATATGTGCCAAAACATTTTTGTTTAATTTGGGAATTCGAACATTTATTAATTAATCACAGTAAAATCAACCAAACAAAGAAAAACCAATAAAAATTAAAAAGTATTAAGAAATGCTTGGCATTGCTTCTTAAAACATGGTTATACTTTTCCTTTTTTGGAGGTATGTAAGGAATAAGGAAAATTCATTACCACACTATAGATGATGTCACCTCTTCTATTCCTAGCACATTTTTGACACGTAATCCCTTTATTTCACAACATACATGGTGAGGCAATGTTCTTCTTGTTTTATGAGCTGATGATTGCCAGTTAGTTACATAAAAATTTAAAGGACAATTAATAAGGAATGCATTCAGCTACAACTATAAAACACTTTATTATTATCACATATAATTGCTTTAAAAATACTCCAATATTAGAATCTTGATTCTGATAATAGTGTGTCCACTGTGAAAAACATGTGATTGTGTTGTTAAGACTGCATTATAAAATTCATTTATCCTACACCAATGTGAATGGTGTGTATTATAATAAGATAGAATGTGCTCTGCTTTGTTATGGATCAGTTTCTTCAGTACACCAAGCCTTCCTATTTTTCTTTCTTTAGAAAGTAATTGGGTGATTTGCTTTAAAAATCTTATAAGAATTACACTATGATGTATAATTGTAGTGTACTAATAAAATAATTAATAAAAAATCTTATAAGAGAATGCTGTAGAGATCAGCTAAAGCTGCCTTTCCTCCTAGATGATTTTACCTGCTGCATTTTCCAATATAAATTGAGGGTAGATTGTAGTTTAATTCCATTTTTCTACAAATGGATTTGTTGAAAAGGCTGTCTTTTCTCTAGCGCATGTTTTTGATACCTTGTCAAAAATCAGTTGGCCATAAGTGTGTGGATTTATTTCTGAATCTTATATTCTGTTACATTGGTCTATGTATCCATTTTTGGGCAAATACCATGCTTTTTTATTAGTATAGCTCTCTAGTATAGTTTGAAGTTAGGTATTGTGATGCCTCCTGCATGGTTCTTATCGCTAAGAATGGCTTTGGCTATTCTGGGTCTTTTTTTTTTTTATATATATATATATGAATTTTAGGACTTATTTTTTTCACTCTGTAAAGAGTAATATCTCAATATCATGTATGGGGAAGGGGAGCGAGAGGGCGGGAAGAAGCTTTCCAAGTGCTGTGTGCATGTATGTCTCTGTCACTCTAAACTTCATCATGATGTATGACTATAATGCATCAATAAAAATAAAAAAAGAGTAGATTCTAAATAAGATTTGTTAAGGCAATGCTTAACCTTTGTATGCATGTGAACCACATATTATATAGATGATGGCCGGGCGTGGTGGCGCACGCTTGTAACCCCAGCATTTGGGAGGCTGAGACCGGAGGATCCGGGTTCGCGGCCAACCTCAGCTACCTATGAGGCACTCCACAACTTAGTGAGACTCGGTTTCAAAATAAAGAATTAAAGATAGGGCTGGGGGTATAGCTCGGAGGTAGAATTCCCCTGAGTTAAATCCCCAGTACCGCAAAAAAAAAAAAAAAAAAAAAAAAAAAACTATATATATATGATGTATATTGCCGAGAGCCAGCTCTCAAAGCAGCAGTGTCTGGGGGTCCCTCGTTAGGTGGAGATTGAGGACGAGGTCGAGAGTGAGTGACAGTACGCTTACACACAATGTGGTTAAGACGCATCTGTTTAATTCATCTCATGAGTGCTTTTTATGCTCATTACAACAAGGTATACAAAACAAGAATTTTTACAGTCTTGTTTTTCCCTAAAGTTAAGTGGGTACATTTTTAACTAGAAAAGCTATTTCCCATAGTGTTTGCTAAGATTAGGGGAGCAGCAGAAGTTTACAAAAAATACAAAAGTGTAAATGAATTATTTTTTAGTGCGAGAGCGGGGTTAGAGTTTAACAGTGAAGAGGAGCAGGGGTGAAGGCTAATAGTGAACAAGAAACTATTCATTAGATAAATCTTTCCTATTTGCTCAGGCAGCTAGAAGATTGCTAGTTAATAAGTTTTAGATAAGCGGGGAGTTTGGCAAGCTCTCTGTCTTAAAGTTTTCTTTACTTATGATAAGAAACCTAAGTTCTCTTGACTCAGCTGCTGGTATTTGTAGAGTTAATGAGTATCCCTGCCAAGGCCGACGCATTGTATTCAGCCCCCGAATGACTTCAATCCGTTCAGCATCCTGTGCCTCTTAAAAAAATCTTTTAATGTGAAAGCAAAGCCCAAATTTCCAGAATAAAATAATGTAAAGCGAGAAATGTCACACGTCCCTTATTTAGCAGGCCGAGCCTTGCTCTTAGACCTTAACTGGTTAAGGTAACGCCGCAGTATATATATAGACACACACACACATATATACAGTATATATATATACACATACACACACATATATATACATATATATAAACATATATATATATATATGTTTATTAACATTCAGATTCATGGGTCTTCATTTCAATTGATTAAATCCTAAGGAAGGCCTAACAATTTACATTTTAACAACAACCCAGGTATTGTGTGTGTGTGGTACTGGGGATTGAACCCAGGGGCACTCTACCTCTAAGCTACACCCCGAGCCCTATTTTATTTTGAAACAAGGTCTCATTAAGTTGTGGAGGCCCTAAGTTGTTGAGGCTGGCCATGAACCTGTGATCATGGGATTACAAATCTGCACCACCACGCCTGGCCCCCAGGTACTTTTGATGCTGATGATTTGAATTTTACGTTTTGAGGAATTACTTCCTGTAAGGAAAATAGCTTAGTGCACTAAATTTTGAGTTATCTATACTTTAAAACCATCAAAGGAACTTATTCTGAATCTTCAGAGACATTTAGCAATATAAAGGAAGCAATGCAAGCCTGGCTTGGTGCTGCATGCTTGTAATCCCATACCTGGGAGAGTGAGACAGGCAAATCACAGGTCTGTGGTCAGATGGGACAACTTAATTTTCTTTTGTTTCAAAATGCATAAATAAATATGTAAATAAGTAAACAAATACTGCTGGAGGTGTAGCTCAGAGGTAGAATTCTTCTGGGTTCAATCCCCAGTACCGAAAAAAAAAGCATTTCAGTTTTCCAAATATGCATTTCATGTTTGGATGGCTATCAGAAACAAGTACATCTCACTTCTTTTGAAAAGCCATGTGTTTGAAAGTCTGAACTTCCTCAAGACCAGCCATTTTCATGATATCCAAACCCATGATGATGGGAGAACCTAAGACACAAGTGCCATTACTCAATGGCAGAAGTAAAGTATAACAATGATTGATGGCACTTGCTCTATACCCTGTAGTGTTCAAGGTTATTGTACAGATTAACTCATTTAACTTTAACCCTTATCCTGTGAAGTATATGTTATTATTTAGCCCATTTTACACAAGGGGGAATAGAAGCAATAAAGGTAAGTTACTCATCTCCTTTTACAGCTTGTGAGAAACAGAGTCAGGATTGTTCTGAACCTGAGGAGTCTAACGGGGTCTGGGCCTTCACCATTGCACTTTATCACCGGTTGGCAGATGGAGAAGGGGAGGCCTTATCACACATGGAAAGGTTGAAGGCTCCTCTTTGGTAGAGGGCAGGTAGCCCTTCATGCACTGACTCGTTGCTAATGTTTATAGAGAAGGAAGGTACCTAGGATTTTTCCCTTGGTAGGACAAAGCCAAGCTGCTCACCAGGTCAAGCATACAGGGAAGGGTGGGAGACACACTTGTAGAGTTAGAATCCTAGTTAAAAGGGCTGAGATAAGAGCTAAATATGTCACTGGTTGAAATGGAGCCTCTCCCCTTTTCCTCGTTTTTCCTTCCTCCTGCTCTCTCTCCCATTCTCCAACCCTCCTTCCCTCCCTCCCGTCATATTTGTGCTGTCCATGTGTTCTGGGAAGCTATGATTACATAAGCACTATTTTTACCTAAACTGGTTCTGTCTCCATAGTGTTGAGGCTGGCTTTATTCTAACGGAAAACAACACCAATAATAAGTGTAAAGCTTCATCCTCATTAGAATTTTTAAAATTTTATTGTATTCTTCCCAAAGAACTAAAGCTGTAAGAAGGCATGGCTGGGGGGTGGTGAGTCAGGTTGTACAGAATCTACTTTTAAAAATGATGTTGTTATTAGGGAGGCTGAGGCAGGAGGATCATCTGAGCCCAAGAGTTGAAATCTAGGCTGGGCAACAGAGACATTGTCTCTTTAAAAAAATGATACTGCTAACTGTTGGGAGCCTTTTTCATTTTTAAGTTAAGCAAAGTAGAAGTGGCTGACTGAGACCCAAGAGAATAACCATGTGACCGGAGTGAAAAGAAACCCACAAGTCATTAGTCATCCTAGTGGATATTATATAAATCACGCAAGAAGACTGCTTGTGTATTGTTAAAGGGCTTTCTATTTTTTCCAGAGCAAGACTAGACCTATCTTCAGTCATTTTGCATGCTTTCCTACTTCCTGTTATTTGGGTGTCTGCGCAGACAGAGTGAGAGGCACACTGGGGCTTGGTCTAACGTGGTCACTAGCTGTCGGAAGGCGTACTTTGAGCACAGGCATCATGGGTCCCCTGAAGGGAAGAGGAAGCCACAAAGTGCATCAGAACGTGACAATGTAGGTCACAGCTGCTATCCTGGGGACAGAACTCACCTTCATGCTGCTAAAATCACGAGGAGGATGCAGGAAGGAGACACATCATCCTTCAATAGGAAGGGTAGAAATATGTCTCTTTTCTCCCAACAGAGACAGCTCTTTGGTGCACTCATACTTGGGAGACAGTGTGTGTGTGAAGGCAGGGGACAAGCTTCTTGGAGAGATCTACTGCATAGATTTTCAATTTTTATGCCAATTTTGATAGCTCTTTATTTGAAAACAAAGCAATTTCCAAATTTCAGTATGAAAAGCATAAAATCTTTAGTAAGCTTCGGGCCAAAATGAGCTTATTCCAGCATAAAGTGCAATGACATTTAAAAAAAGGGTGGGTGGCAACCTGCAGAAAATAAATAGCCTTCCAATAGCAAAAATGTCTTAAATTCTCTTCTTTATTCCTTTCAGTATTTCTAATTTGCTGGTCTCTGGGTGTCTTAAGTATGTTTCATGGGGAACTTTACTCAGAGGCACTAGAAGTTTACAAAAAGGGGAAATTAAAAACATATTGGCACTCTGTCCTTTCCCCACAAAGTCTTACTTTTGCTACCTGAGTGCTTCTTCTTGTTGCTCACACACCGGGTGCAGATGTGCCCTCCTGCTCTGTCTCTACGGGTTCTCCTCTTCTCCACCATGTTGACTCCTCTCTTCATCTGGGGCCTCATGCTTCCAGAGCTCATCTTTGGTAAAAATCTAAGTCCATAGACTGGTTTATGCCCCAATGCAGGAAAGAAACCAGAAAGAGAAGACAGATCGTTATTAAATTCATGCAGTGGTGCTAACCATTTGTTTCTTTATGTTTTCAAGTCTTACCTGCTCTAGGCCCATTGGATCAAAACTGAGAAAAGAAGTTGGTACACTCTATCTAGTAAAGTTTGGTCCATTTTCTGTCTTGGTATAGTCTTTGAATTGATGACCAATTTTATAGTTTCAAATGGTTGGGAAAAACAAACAAACAAACAAACAAACAAACAAGTAAAAGAATACTATGTCAAAACACACCAAAGTTAAGTGCAGTTCAAATTGAGAAGTAAGAGTTGCAGTGCAGCTCTGTTGCTCTCATAGCTTACGCACCACGCACCACGCCTGAAGCTGCTTTTACACAACAATGGCAGAGTGGCCTGTGAAACTGACACATTTATGATTCGACCTTTGATGGAAAATTTATGAACTCCTCATTTAAATCAGTTTTTAAATTTACATATTCATTTGTCAATGTCCCATAGGCAGTAAGATTTTCTAGGGCAGAAATTATATTTTTCTTATTAGTATAGCCTCAGTGGTTAACAATGTGACTGATATGTCACAGGTATTCAGTAGATATTAATCACAAGGATTTACAACAACTCAGATTACACAGAACTTTCAAAATGATATCTAATAAACTGGATGTGATGGCAAACGCTTGTAATCCGAGTACTTGGGAGGCTGAGATAGGAGAATCCTGGTTCGCAGCCAACCTCAGCTACTTAGTGAGGCCCTCCCCAACTTAGATCCTGTTTCAAAATAAAGAATAAACAAATAGGACTAGGGATGTAGAATGCCCCTGGGTTCAATCCCCAGTACCGCTAAAAAAAAAAAAAAAAAAAAAAAAAAGATATCTAATATATAACCCCCTTTTAAGAAAGCCTTTCCAACAGGCAAGAGAATGATACCTTTTCTCCTTAGCTTTTCTTTTCCTTGTAGACATATCAAGGAACATACATACTTGTATTGTAATCTACTTTTAAGCAGTCACTAAATTTGGAGTGTATCATTTTTTCATAATTGGGGATTTTTTTTTTTTTGTCATAGTGGGAATTGAACTCAGAGGCATTCTACCTTCGAAATATACCCTTAGCTTTTTTTGTTTTTATTATAATTTTTTGTTTTGAAACAGGATCTTGCTAGGTTACTGAGAGTCTCACTAGGCCACTAAGGCTGGTCTTAAACCTATAATTCTCCTGTCTCAGTCTCCCAAGTACTGAGATTACAGGTGTGTGCCACTACACCCAGCATAATTGAAGATTTTGCTTCTAAAATTATATTCTTTTCTGAGAGGTTGTATATTGTTATCTACTATTGTATGCCAACTACCTCTACCCCAGAATCTGGTGATTAAAAAATAAGCCAATTTATTATATGGTATACTTTGTTGGTTAGGATCAGACAGGGCTTAGCTGGGTGATTCCTCTGCATCACGTGGCATCCTTTGGAGTTACTTTGTGCTTTTCAGCTGGTATTCAGGCTGCTCTGGCGAGTCCCATGCCGCTGCACTGGGGACCCCGCTGGCTCTCCCCTCTTCCCATGTCATCTCAGGGACTCTGTATGTGGTCTCTGTAGCAGGCAGTGAGACTTCTCACGTGGCAACTCAGAGTTCTCAAAGTATAAACTGCCAGTTCTCTTAGTGTTAAGGCTCACAGCTGTCGAGTGTCATTTCTACCACATTCTATTCATCAGAGCAGTTACTAGGGAAACCACATTCAAAGGGAGGGAAATAGATCCCAGCTCTTCAAGGGAAGGGTATCAAAGAATTTCTTTAATCTGCCATTGGTTGCTTCTGGTTTGATTGTATGTCTGTGTGTGTGTGTGTGTGTGGTGGGGGAGGGTGGTACTGGGGAATGAATCCAGAGGTATTCTATCTCTGAGATACACTCCCAGCTCTATTTTATTTTGTAATTTTGAAATAGGGTCTTGCTAAGTTGTAGAAGGCCTCATTAAATTGCTGAGGCTGAGCCGGGCGTGGTGGCGCACGCTTGTAATCCCAGCATTCGGGAGGCTGAGACCGGAGGATCCGGGTTCGCGACCAGCCTCAGCTACCTAGTGAGGCACTCCGCAACTTAGTGAGACTTGGTCTCAAAATAAAGAATAAAAAATAGGGCTGAGGGTATATCTCGGAGGTAGAATGCCCCTGAGTTCAATCCCCAGTACCGAAAAAAAAAAAAAAAATTGCTGAGGCTGGCCTCAAGCCTGCAGTCCTCCTGTAGCCTCCCAAATCTTGGGATTACAGGCATGTGCCATCACACCTGTCTCTGCTCGGATTTTTAATTCATTAATTCCAGCTGAGAATATCCTCACTTTGATCCTCTTAGCACACTATCTCACTTTGACTCCCTTTCATATGCTCATCTCTGGAACTGTCTGGTTTCTAGGCAAGGAGAGGGACCAAACCAGGCCAGGTCAAGAGGGAATGACAAAGTACACTGGACACTTATTTCAAAAAGTGATTCACCTCTAAAAAAATCTACCCCACCTCCTAAAATACTTGAAAGAAGAACTAGGAGCTTACTCTGAGTCCCAGCTGTGTGGGAGAAATGTCCTAAGTTATATCCCATATATCTAATGGCATCTTAAATCATACAAGTTGTAAGATATGCTGGTTTCTTTTTTTTCATTCGTTGGAAAGAAAAATCAATACTATCCCTTACTGGACAGAAATAGATAGCCAAAGAATAAACAAGCCATGAAAATGTCAGCTTAGGGCCAATTTTTCTTCTCTCTGTCATCTTTTCTTCATGGGCATATTACTAGTGTACTGTTATTTTTTGTTATAAAGAAATAAGAACTAGTTTGCTAAAGATGCCTTTGATTAAGCTAGTTAACTGTCCTGAAGAAACTAGAGTGATCCAAAAGTCTACCTTCTGCATATGATTGTATAAAGGAGTAAGATAATCTCTGTATTTTCCCCAATAGAATTTTTGGAAAAAATTTCTTTGATTGTATTACAGAAAAATACCATTGCTTATAATAATGTACAATAAGAACATATATAGTAATCATATAAAATATGATTATAAAATGCATCAAGCTGGGTGTGGTGGTGTATGCCTGTAATCCCAGTACTTGGGAGGCTGAGGCAAGAGGATCGCAGGTTCGAGGACAGCCTTAGCAAGTAGTGAGACTCTCATCAACCTATTGAGACCCCGTTTCTAAATAAGAGATAAAATTGGACTGGCAGGTAGAATGTCTCTGAGTTCAATCCCCAGTACCACACACAGACAAAAAAAAATGCATCAAAGTTTTATGGAAACTGAAGATATTCCAATCACTGTTATTATATTTCTCCATCAAGTAGGATAATCCTCTTGCTATTTTTTGATAACCAGTGAGGTCGGCAGAGTAATGGCTGTATGTGGATTGACTAGCTAACTGGTCTTCTAGACCTTTTCCTCTGCCCTGGCTCTGGTGTGGTAACTGTATTATTTCCTTTTCTCATGGCTTTAGGCCACTGCTTGCCAGAGCAGCTGCTTCCTCCCCGTGCCAGGTGGCACATTTGCTTTCTCCCTTCATGGCTGATGGTAGTCTCTTTGCACATTTCCTCTAGTGGTCAGAGCTGTTAGCAACTGAAGCCTCTGTGGCTAATATGGGGGAGCCCGTGCAGTGGTTGCTGTTGGAAGAGAGGCCCCAGCACTTCCTTGTTCTTTAGAAAGTCACATAAGGTTGGGACTTGGTTGTAAATTTTCTGCAGGCAATTAGAAACCCTTGGAGTTTTTGCACAAAAGAAAGAGTCTGTCCTCGTAATAAAACCAGGGTCATACATTTTTCTTGTTTCCTTTTTCTTTCTGGCGCAGAGATGCATCAGAGAGAGAGAGGACTGTCATAATGAGACCGTCATAATGAAACATAATGAGGTAGTTACTAAAAATTGAGACCAGTACTGGAAAACTGGTCTGTGGTTTCCGTCTTTGTTATTGTTGGTGATGTGCACGTATGTGTGTGTACTTGTGTTTTGAGAACTTCGAACTTGCAGTTGAGTTTGTACTTTTTTGTGGCTTGTCTGCGCTCAAACCTATTCGCAACCTCATAAAGAGTCCTTTTATTGGCTAACAGTGAACTCTGCTCCACCATTATAAGATACTGTAAACGAAAACAGCACAAACCTTTGAACACAGCTTTATAATATAGTGGGGAGCTAAACCATTAATAACTCTTCTTCAGAGATCTGAAAAATATCTACAGTAAGACCTTGCCAGGAGGGGAGTTTGGTGTTTGTTGTGAATTGGTTTTCTTTGAAAACACTTTCCCCTCTTTTCTCTTTGAATTGATAGTTGTAGGGTACCTCCTTAACGTTTGTTTTCCATAGTTGTTAAGTTTCATTTTACTTAAAAATATCCTAGTTCTTGTAGTCAGTGGATTATCTTCATTAGCTCACTGATATCTCTGTCCCTTGGTTAGCAGATTTTGGAAATCCCCCTTACATCCTTTCTCTCCAAATCTGTCTCTGCTTGCCCGCCTACAGTATTTTACTAAACTGGCCAGCCCTCTCTGACTTATTTGAGCACATGCTACACTTCATAGTTTTACATGGTAGCACAGTGTATAGTTTGAAAAGAAGCTTGTCAGTAGGACAATGGCTGAGAGTTGCTTCCAATAAGAACAATTAAAGTTCTTTTGACATGAGAAGAGGATTCTGGAGAGCTTCAGTTTCTTCTCTGCAAGTCAAAGGGTTTGGGGACTAACCAGAAGCATGTGAGCATCACTGGGGAATTATATCTAGACTTTTCCTGGTTCCTCAGGACTCACTAACAAGATGGTTTTAAGATACCAGCCCTCTAAAGAAACAAATGTTGCTCTTGATTCTTTTGAGAGTTAAATAGACAATATTGCCCTTGATTCTCCTTCTGCTTCTTGTGGTGTCTATTTCCCATCATTGATTCCTTGGTATTGAACTTGCACCCAGTCCCTCAGAACTGTCTGCTAGCAGCCAAGAAAGTTCTGATAAGGTCTAAGATGACAGACCTGACCAAGGTGTTTTCAATCTAATCAAATGGCTCCTGCAGATTTATGCACAGGATCAAAGGCTGATCCTCTTCCGGTGAACTTCTCTATCTTATATAGTACTGCAATTTCTTGAATAATAGGCAGACAACCTAGACTGGGTCTTAACTCAAAGCTTTTCAGAAGATGAAAATAAGTACTTTTTTTTTTTTTGCTTATGGGGATTATTGTCTCTGGCAAGTAGGCACATGTGATAGCTCATGATAAAATGCAGGAAATAATTTGAGATGAATGTGATTTAAAATGTAAACATAGTCTAATCTGCTTATGTCTGGCCTACTGGGTTCTTTTTATGGCCCAAAGTTAGTAATAGCCTTTGGCCTTAGGAGCTTGGTGTCCAGTTCTGGAGAAGATTTAGAAATCTGAATTGAATGACCAGCATGGTTATTGTTCTTTTTCAAGTCCAAGTATGAAAATAGTTAAATACTTTTCCTTGTCATTGTGGAATACTTAAATTTCACATTCATATTATTAAAAAGAAATTATTCATCATATTCTACACATTTCAAGGAGAATCTGAAACAGAATAAATTGACCTCACACTGTATAATGTATAATATATACTGTGTTCTGATATATAAACAGCAGGCATAATTGTACCAAATACTATAATTGTAAATATGAAGTGAGATGGAGAGTGACCTTCTGTTTCCTCCAGTGTGAAAATAGCAGGTGTGACCTGTGATCTGTTGACATCACTGACCTGAGATCCTTCTTGCAAAGAAAGGATGGATTTTTGTACAGAAAATTTCTTTTCCTAACAATTCCTTCCATGATAAATAATGAATACTTTCTTCTAGCATGAAAACCATAGCAATTCTATTCTGGTGGGAAAACCAAGTGTCCTGTCTTCACACTGTCTCATCAATTATATGTGTGTATATGTGTTTCCCAGTCTACATAAATGGGGACTTTTTAAATTTTGCTTTTCCTTTATCTCACAGAGCCATAGAGAACAAAGGTTTCTGTGCCCCTTCCCAGCCCTCTCATTCTTTCTAGCTCTTTGCTTCTGAGCAGATGGAATGGGTATCAGAATTAGTTTCTTGCTTCAATTTCTTCCTGTGGTGTCCTATATTTTGTAGTTGTGCATAACTCCTTAAATTCATTAATTTTTGTTGGCTACTTTTAAATTGGAAAACATAAGCTTTAAAGGGCCCAAATGGCTTGAATCTGATTTAAAAAATACTCTGATGGCATTAGAACTCCTGCATGAGTTACTCCCAAGATACTTCTAATAGCACTTCTTCCCAGGTGCTACCTACTACAGGGCCTCTGAAACACTGGGCTCTTACTATGGCATGGATTATTTAAGCTAAGATTTTCACATGGAGAATTGCATGCACATTCAGGCATGTAAACTTCAGGCCCACAAACTTCCGTTCATGTACCACTCCACCAAGCACCAGCTTAAACCTCTTGCTTTGCATAAATTCTAGTTTCAGGTATTTATAGTTCTTTGCCAACTTAGCAATATATCCCCTTCCTATAAAATGACTTCTTTTTGCCTACAAAATTTCCAACTGGACTATGCAAATGTCTTAGCCTGGTAGAGATGGAACAAAGGTTGAATTTAAAGCTCCTAAAATCTTACCAAAGCAGTGACTGGATTACAGATGTGAGCTGCCTTCCTCTGTCCCCATTTACCCTTTGACATGTTCTCCTGTATCTGGTACTCCCTCAATCCTCAAACGGTGGAGCAGGAAGTCATCTTTGGGTTTTACTAGTTGTCCAAATATTATGGAATTTGAGTATCCATTCAGAATCTTTGCCTTCTATAAGGAAATACACTAAGTAAAGGCATTCCACTTCAGTGGCCTGCTAAAATTGACATTTCTCTAATATGAATTCATTTTAGCATATCTATATTTCAGTTGCTCTAAAACATAAAAACATAACATGAAAACATAAAACATAAAAACAAAAACATGAAAAACAAAGTCAAGGGTTTTATGTCTTCTCTTCTATGTGGAAGATACGGAAAAAAAAAAAAAAGGAAACCTAAGGAATTTTAGATACATGAAGAGAGAGACCTGTACAATAGTGGGAGAGTACTGGGGGAGTGAGGTGAGTGGAAAATAAAAAAAGGATGAAGGAAATGGCTCAAATAACGCCATGTCCATATATGAAGGTATCACTACCAATCTCGCTAACAGGTCCAGGGAGGAGGAGCCAGGTGATATCCAGAGGGAAACACACCAAGTACTGCGTGCATGTATGTTTGTATCATTTTGAACCTCACTACGGTGTCTATTTCAATGCACTTTACAAAAGTTTTTTTTTTTAAAGGGACAAAATAAGACTTAAAAATTTAGAAACAGCTCCTTTGCCTCATTAAAGACAGGCACACTTGTGAATCTGATCTGGTTTCTACAGGTGGCTCTGTGTTTGTGAATAATTACCTCTTATCAGTTTATTACTAAATACAATTAATCCTTTTCTCAAGAAGAGAAAACTAAAGGTATACGATGTGTGCATATATATTAAACAAAATGTAGACATATATTGTATATGTGTGTATATGCTTTCCAACAGCAGAATTTGAAATTTGATTCTTCCCATGAAATTATCATCACCCTTAGTAAATATCTGTGTGGTATCTATTATGTGCATTATGATAAGCATTCAGGCATTATATGGAATGCAAATAATTATGAAAATATGATATAAGCACTCAGAGGCCATGAGTTTGAGTTGTGAATACAGGCACATCATATACAGAGGTATGTGTACAGATTTGCCACAGACTATTCAGGTAGGCACTGTGAGTGTCTGGTGTCTGGAGGAGATAGTCCGTACTCCAAGAATTCTTGTCTTGCCTGTGGAGGTCCATGTTCTGAAGGGGTCTTACCAAGAAGCTAGTCAGCAATTCTTTGAAATGGAGTAGAGGTAGTCAAGGGGAGAAAGAAGAAAATTCTGAGTACAGAGGACCCAGCCTAGTGGGTGGATGGGGAAACAACTCTCTGAGATGTCCTTTTCTTTTCAGAGAAGCAAGAGGAAGAAGATGGATGCCATTAAGTGGAAGACCAAGAAGAGGAGCTTTGTCCTAGTCCATGAATTGTATCACCTTGAGCAAGTCACTTAATGCCTTGGAATCTTAGTTGTTACATTTGTAAAAATGAGGATTTATTTACTCCTTGAAACGGGGACAAGTTGAGATGAAAGGCTAGCAAGAAATGTCTAGGCATTTAGTTTATGAGACAGAAGCTATTATACAGAGAACTTCCTGCTCAGAAATAAAAGTATCACTAGATCATCATTCTAAGGTACCATCAGTTTATATCCATGGTTGGAAGGCAACTTTGATAAAAGGGTAGTTAATTCATGTGCTGAGAAACATAGTAAAATGGAACGCATCGATTGAACTAGGTGAAGAGCAATAAATACAGACCTTAGGTAGTCAGGGGTATGTTTGAGAGCTTAATCAATATGGTAATAGAATCTAAAGTTCAAATTTATGATTTTGTTATTTTCTAAATGTTCTTCTTATGATATAGTGAGTCCACTAGGCTGCAGCTTTTAGTCTACGCAATGTCATGAGTTTTAAGTTGCACAGGGGATTCAAGTGTGTTAAGTTTTAGTATTGATGGCGCCGAGAACTCCATTAAACACCTCTGCTTTCCCCACTATGGAGCTAGAATTCAATAAAAAATGGGCACCAGTGAGTGAGGCTTGAAGAAATACAAATAGACAGCAGTGGTCACTGCAGAAGTGTGATGAGAAGTAGGTGCACACTGGCATTATTTTACAGGCTTACAGGGAGAGAGAAGTGATTGGAAAGCACACTTAGGAGGAAAGGTATGTTAGAAGAGAAGAGCCCTGCAGGAGAGACATGTGTGAACCATAGCCAGAAGTCCACTAATGGGAAGCTGAAGCCCATGATGTGCAACACTTGAGCTCAGTTCTGCTTGTAAGGTATAAGGAAGGGCAACAAGATCGGGGCCCTGGGAACACTACGATTAAATCATCATTCCTCACTATCAGTTCATGTGGAAGAGTTTACTCTGTTCCCCATATCCTTCCTTAATATACACAAAATTTAGGTGAATTGAGTAAATTTTTTTCTATTATGAAATTCAGTTATCCAGGCCAAGAAAACAACTTTCCCTAAAGCCATCTTTAAATGCACAAGAACTTGAGTATCAAAAAGAGGTACAAATAAGAAGGTAGGACCAAACTCCCCATCAATTAGACAATGCAAGTGAAAACAACATCTTTTTGCTGATTGGATTGGGAAAAATAATTCTGTACAAGACTGTGTTAGTGTCTCACCCACATCCCCTTGGCCAACCTTGGAGCTTGCCTGCAGACATTTCTCAGGGTTAAAAATTCCTGAGTCTTTTTTCCGAAGTTTTCTGTAACTCTAGAGAATATCCTGTCCATGCAGAGATCAGATGACAAGTAACTAAAGGTAATGCCTTGGACTGTCCTTCACAACTGAGGGCTGGAGAATAAGTACCCCACTTCCTTGCCCTTCATTGGGGCAATTTTAAGTTGGACTCCATCAGACTCCTGAAGGTCTAACACAATGATTGAAACCTAATTGCTTATTGAGTGACAAATTTATCTTAGATATTTTGAAGATGTCCCAGTTTTAGCATACTGTTTTCCAGTTCCTTCCATTTCCCTGCAAATGACATGATTTTGTTCTTCTTTATGGCTGAGTAAAATTCCATTGTGTACATATCCCATAATTTGTAATCCATTCATCTGTTGATGGATATCTTGGCTGATTCCATAGTTTGGCAATTGTGAATTGTGCAGCTATAAACATAGATACACATGCATTGGTCTGATAGCTTGGTTTTCATTCTTTTGGGTAGATACCCAGAAATGGTATTGCTGGATCATAGGGTAGGTTCATTCCCATTCGTCTGAGGATCCTCCATACTGTTTTCCAAAGTGATTACACTATTCTGCAATTCCACCAACAATGTATTAGGGTTCCCACTTCTCCACACCCTTGCCAGCATTTGTTGTTGTTTGTGTTTTTTATGATTGTCATTCTAATTGAGGCTAGGTAAATCTCAAGGTAGCTTTGATTTGCATCTCTCTGATTGCTAATGATGTTGAACATTTCCTCATACATTTATTAGCCATTTGTATTTCTTCTTTTGTGTAGTGTCTATTTAGATCCTTTGCTCATTTTTTTATTGAGTTATTTGTTTCCTTAGCTGTGAGTGTTGTGAGTTCTCTGTATATTCTAGATATTAGTCCTCTATTGAAGGAGTGCTGGCAAAATTTTTCTCTCATTCTGTGGGCTCTCAGTATTTATCTAATTTTATTTTGTTGTGCTGAAAGTGGAATCTAGGGCCTTGCATGTGCTAGGCAAGCACTCCACCATTGAACCAAGCTCCCAAGCTAGCCCTTTGTTAAATAAGCTATAACATTTAAAAAACACATATAACTTTGAACCAGGAATTTCTCCTCTAAGACTTTCTCCTGCAGTAATGCTCAAAGGAGCACAACGATATAAACCGAGGATGTTTCTTGTGAAATGCTATATGATACAAAAATGTTAGAAAGAATCTGCCCATATACCTCTCAAAATATCTGAAAATAGGGGAACAATTAAGCAAATTACAACAGAAGCACTCTATGAAACACTATGAAGCTACTATAAAAGCATGAGGTTGATTTATATTTACTGATAAGGAAAAGAAGATGTAACAGTAAGCAAGAAATAAAGATAAAGAAGACATGGATATCATATTCTGTATCTACTGTTTTTCTCTTTCTTCCTGGAAATACACACACGTATACAAACACTTAGTATAGGGGAGATAGATGGCTTAGGGGTGGAGCTGAACAGAAGAGCTTATGAAGGAAATTGCCTCTATAATTTTGTTATTATATAATTATAATATCTTTAAAATAAAAAATACAACAAATTTGGAAATGAACATATTTTAATTTCTTCACCATTTTAATTTTGCTAAAATTCATCAATCAGTATTGGCAGCAAGGAAACCAAGGCAACTTTAGCTTCAAATTTTCCTTCTATTTGACATATGGCAGTCCAGAACTGCATTGTATACAAATTCATGCACATAAGTCATCTAAAAATGTTAATTCATCAGAGAGATTATCTGTTGACACCCTGATTGCATGCTCTTTGAAGGAGAAGGGCCACGTGGATAGAAAATGTAATTCAAACACTCTTTGTAGTTTTCTTAATACTATAATTACAAGGGCAAGCAGGAAATTAAAATCAGCTATAAATGTTTACCTAAACCTCCTGTATTTTAAAAAATTTCTTTGTTCAGGAAATTAAATGATGTTGAATGACAAAGATCTGTAATGTTTCAAGTGTTTGAGGGGAAACATGGCATTGACTTAGCAAAAGACAATGGCAAAAAGATGCTATTGTCAAGAACATTGAATAGATAAAAAATGCAGTGAAAAACTAATATCCAAGAGGAGCCAACCTATTGTTGCTTATGCTTTATTGTCCACAGTGTGTTTTCCATAGAATTCTATAAGTATAGATAGGGTTGAGAGATTATCTTCTGGCCAGCTACAAGGAGTCTAACAATGCACTGAGAAAAATATGAGGTTGGTGGTGAGGAACATGGACTCTGCTTAGCTGTGTGATTATGAACAAAGTACCCTGGGTCTTAACTCCTCAAAAACTAGAAATAGTCATGTAATTACAAGTTGTTCTGAGGATATGTATTCCACATCATTTGGTCTAGATATTACTATTCATGTGTTGATTTTTGTCATTATTCCACTTCTATTATTTAAATCATGTATTGGGATGAATAATAGTGAGGTAAGTAAAAGGTGAAAAAGACTTCAGTAATATAACATTTTTGAAAAGCTACTCCTAATGACCTCTAACCTGATCAGTATGTCTGGTGGGTATTTACAGAAACTCAAGAGGAAGAAGTAGGTTTGATATTGGCAAGCAGCAGCAAATAGTGTCTATTAAATCTTCTTGGCTAATTATATAGAGAGTCCACTCACTTATTAAGTGAAGTATGCTTCATGTACTGTTTGAGATGCTATGATACAGAATTGAGTAAAACAGGGCTTCTTAGAATCTAGTACAGATGGGAATCATTGAAAAAATTTATAATTCCAAGTGGAATGCCAATAGTTGGAGTCAGGCAGTCCTTTTTCCCACTAAAATGTATTTGATTATACTGCTAAAACATGAAATTTATTCAAATCATAAATAGTTGGAATTTTACTCAGCCAAAAAGAAGAGGAATATTATGTCATTTGCAGGAAAATGGATGGAACTAGAGAATATATGCTAAGTAAGATTAGCCAGTCACAGAAAGTGAAGGATTGTATGTTTTCTCTTTTATGTGGAAGCTAGAGAGAAACTGAAGCTTTGTGAGTTCCAAAGTTCTGTAAGAGATTACTTTCAACCTGGATTATAAAGGGAGCTTTCACAGAAAACTATTTCTGAGTTGATTTTTGAAGAATGGGCACGATTTCTCTAAGGAGAGAGGAACATGGTTTTTCCAGGCTGGGGGAAATATGCAGTTTCTCTGACAGGTAGACAAGAGTGGAAGGATGCAAGGGAGGTTGAAACTGGAAGATCACAGTCACTTATCACTAGCCGGGCTCTCTTCCCAGTCTGCCTAATTTACCCTCTTTCCCCAGCACTAATGAAATTGGAGTTATCCAAATTGCTCATTCTTCTTACTCTTAAGTGGTGCCTAACAAGGTAGTGTTAATGAAAGGCAACTTAAAGATCCTCCCAACTCCGAAGTGTGGGGCTCAAATATGCTGCTGCCATGTCTGAAATTAGGATTATGGCTCAGTTTGAGATGTGAAGAACACTTTTCAAAGGTAATTTTGTTGGTGCATTGTAATTGCATATTATAATGAGATATAAAGTGATAGGAATATGCATGCATACAACATTTGATGTGTTTCCCCCCAGATCCCATCCATTTCCCTTCCTTTCCCGTATATAGCACTGGGATTGGTGTTGATAATTTTGTATATGTACATAGCATTATTTAGACTGTTACCTTTGTTATGTCTCTATCATCCCTCCTCTCTACCCTGAAGCCCCTCCATCACTCCACTGGAGTCTACTTCTTTATTTGAGGGAATTATTTTATATATATTTGTGAAATTGGTGATAGTAGTTGGGTTAATGACCAACATTATAACACTTTACTATGAAATAACTCCTGTGTGTGTGTGTGTGTGTGTGCGTGTGTGTGTGTGTGTGGTGTTACTGGGGATTGAACCCAGGGATGTTCTACTTCTGAACTACACCCCCAATCATATTTTATTATTAATTTAAACAGGGTAGTTCTAAATTCGCTTGGAAATAACTCATTAAAGTTAAGTTAGAAGAGTGTAAAATTAGATGAGAAAGAGAAGAGGAGTGAGCTTAAGCAGTGGTCTTTGGCTTAGAATACCTGAACTCACTGGGATCTGAAAACTTTCAGATCCATCAATATAATGGCAATAACAACAACAAGAACAACAATAATAAAAATAATGCCAATGACTGCTAGAGTCGCAACAGAAACAACAACAAATCAGAATTTATTCCGTGCTTACATTGTGTTTGTTCTTTTCATACATTAATTAATTTAAGCACATTTTATGGGATTGAGTTTATTTTCATTTTTTAGAGGAAGGAACTGAGACTTGAAGAGCCCAAGTAATTGGTCACAGATCACAGAACTAACAAGTGGCAGAGCTGACTAGAATTTGAACTTCTTTCAGTGTGACCAAAGCATATGATTTGAGGGTACAGGTCACTAAGGTGATAGTCATAACACACATTGCTTACACAACACCTTTATGGACATTCAGAGCTGGGTATAGAAGCTTATCAGTCTAAATAAGAGGCAAGCTGTGGCAGAGCCATGGCTCTGGTGTCGTTTCATGGCTATTCTCGGTGGTAGATAAGCTAGGACCCAGGAGCCCCTGGCTCAATCCCAGTGTTTCCTTGCTTTGGAGTTCCTGGTGAGTTATGATCTGCAGAGATTTTCTTCTGGTCATGCAAACCTTCCACATCTGCTGCAGAAAACTTGACCATCTTTGCTAGTATATTACTATGTCTAAATAACAGGACAGGAAAGAGACTCAGAAATGGTATTAATTAGGGCATGCCAGGAACAGGTAATTCTAATTTATACGGAACTATTTTCAGCAATTAAAATCAAGTTATGAGATTAGTACCCTGAATTATTTCTCTATACAGTGGTTCTCAATTAGGGGCAATTTTGCCCCACACCACCTCACATGGGCAATGTCTGGAGGCATTTTTGATCACCACTGTGATGGATGGAGATGCTCTGGCATCTAGAGTGTGGAAGCTAAAGATGCTTCTGCACATGCTACAAAGCACAAACAGGCCCCCAAACAAACAATTATCTGGCCCAAAATGTCAATAATGCCAACAAGGTTGAGAACCCATATACTAATAAGCCACATTGGAAAATAATGTAATTTTTATAAAATTTTTATATAGTAATCAGAGGAAAATGAAAATATTTTTATTCCCCTCTAAGTTACTATAATTTAATCTTCAACAATAGCCATATCTATTGTATGCAAAAGTAGGATTTATTCACATTGTAGGTATTATTATAGTTGTAGTAGTAGTAGCAGCAGCAACAACAACAGTAGTAGTCGTCGTAGTAGTAGTATTAGTAGTAGTAGTAGTAGTAGTGGCCCTTCTCTTTATCTTTCAAAGACTCCTGAGTGCATGTGTTTCCTATAAGCAGAGGTAGGGTATTCTGGATTTCTGTAGCCTGTGTTTTGAGAATAGCAGGGATGTATTGAAAACCCAGCTTTTTTTCCTAGATAGTATTTGCATAAAAGGAACTCTTGTTCTTCAGACCTAATTTATCATTGATTCTTTTGAACTTTGCTTACCTGTTCAAAAGAATAGATGATTGCAAGAGTGGGGCACTGAGGTAAGCAATGTTGGGTAGTGTGGCCATAGATACTGATTCTTATTCTTTCCAGATACAATACTTCTAAATCACATTTTTTATTATAATTAAACAAATAACAAAATATTCAGTTAAATCTGTCTTATCCACATGTCTTATGTTGCATTTTAAAGTTGTCAGGTTTGATGAAAATATAGAATTGTTTCTTTATTATCTATATGTCTTACCTATAATCTATATTATGTAATACTTGAAAAAATGAAATCCTATCTTTCTTTAGTTTAAGTATTGTTTGGTTCTGGTAAGAACCAAACAATACTTGCATTTACCAGATAAAATGCAAATGATAAACTCACCAACACATAATTCATAAAAGCGTTTGTCTTATAATAGTAAACATACATTACCAATACTGGAGTATGTTTTATAGTGTTTAAGCAGCTACATCTGTGCTTTATTTTAATTGTCACTCTGACAATTCTTAAAAGGTAGCTGGGTTTGAAAAGATGTACATTTGCACAGCATGAGGTACAATTATTTTTTACAGACATTTCCAGCATCATTAAAGCTAAAAATGGAAGGTGCAGTCAGCTGGGGGTGTATGGAAGAAACAGGATGGGTCCATGGATCATCAAATGCTAACTTTCTGCATAGGATGGTTTGAGGAGGGACAATGCGCCCAATTTTATCATAGTTTATAATGTTAACCTGTCTTAATATAGAGGGAACCCTGTTTTCTAAACATCAGTAATTCAAGCTGGAATAATGGTCCTGGGATCTTTACCCAAACTTGATACAAGATTTCAAGATCATGGTGTATTGGGGTTTAACAGGGTGAATAGATTAAAGATTTTGATAAAAGGTTACCAAAGACATGAGGAAAAATGCCTCATGGTTGGCTTGACAGTATTTTTTTTTTTGTATGTGTGGTATGGGGGATTGAACCAGGGGTGCTCTATCATTAAGATACATCCCCAGTCCATTTTTATATTTTATTTTCAGATAGGGTCTCACTAAATTGGTGAGGCTGACTTTGAATGTGTGATCCTCCTGTCTAAGCCTTCTGAGTTGCTGGGATTTAGTTGTATGCCACTGCACCTGGTTTAGCCTGGCAATTTGAGGGTCTAATTAATTAGTATATGCTGGATATAATGTACATTCTGAACAGAAATCAAGGAATCATTAAAATGTCTTATAGGATAAAAAAGAAATATAAATAACACACACACACAATACAAACACAACACAAAAAATTATAACCATAATAGAAAACAGGGACGACAAGGAGATCATTTGGCTATGATTTTATAAAAGAAAAAAAAAGCATATTTCCAAGGACTCATGATGTTACACTACAATGGGGTTTTGGTCTTACTATTTGGAAAATTTCAAGTACAGAGTCTTTCTTCTGTTCTAGAAGGTTCTGGGCTTTAATCATGTCTGTGTGATGAAATCTACATTTCCTTTACCCTTTAGCAAGCTGGAGCTGTTAGGGTCATGTTTAGTTCATTTGAGCCTTTTCTCTACTTCTTTCTGCTTCAGTTTAAGATTTCTGGACTCTACCATGATCTAGAGAGATTCCCTAATATTTTGTTGGAGGGAATGTAAGAGGAGTTCCTCTTCCTGCTTTCAAACATTGTGATATTGGTAGCATAACTCAAGGGCACCTTAGGAGTAAAGAAATAGATAAAGGAGTACACTCCAGTGAAGCGATGGAGGGAATTTAGGGAAGAGAGGAGAAGGGAAGGAGATGTGACAAAGGCAACAGTTCAAATAATGCTATGTGCATATATGGAAATATCAATACCAACCCTAATGGCATGCAGGGAAGGGGAGGGAGTGGGGTGGGGTCTGGGAAGACACACCAAGAGCTGTGTGCGTGTATGTTCTTATAATTCTATACCTCATTGCGATGTGCAATTACAATGCACCAATAAAGGTATATTAAAAATAAAATGGCTTACAGGAATTTCTCTTCTATGGATTCAGGAACAGTCTGTTGAAGGCGTTGCTCCTTATAGAGGACCAAGTTAATCATGGCCAGGAGGGGACACTGCGTTTAGTAGCCCTCGCTGCTCCTGAAGCCATTCTTAGAGTCATTTCCCTGCTTATTGCTTCTCTTTGCCAAGAAGCACAGAGCAGAGCCCTGAGCACACACAAACTCCAAGTTCCTACTGGGTGATGTTGAGGGTGAGGATTCAGTCAATGGAATCTTTGAAACGGATGTTTAACAAAGTGCTAGAATGAGAACTGGCTTAGCTCCTTGTTCATGAAGGCTGTGGAGGCATATGATTTCTATGTCTCTATGTAGGGGAAATAGAATATTTGGAGAGATCCACAGGACTACTGCTGGCATAGATAAGCTAAAGAGTTGATATAAACCAATATCTGAATACATTTAGGAAGGAGCCTAGTAAGAACGACAATTAGATATTGAAAATGCTGTGCTATCGGCACTCTGTCTTCAGGTCAATAGGGGCCACTGGAATCCCATTCATTGTATGGCAAAGGACACGGTGTGCTAGTCATGGCCAAAGTGATTGAACTCTTACCATGTGGTAGCCTTTGTAAAGTCTCACAATCTGTGCGGCAGTTTCCTACTAAATTCCCACTATTGTAGATGAGGGAGTTGAGGTTTGTTAATATTAACACTTCTAAGATCATACAACCAGCAGGATTGGCCTGACTCTGACTTGGGCTGTCCAACTTGGGCTCCAACCTATCACCTCTGGGAGAACTGTAGAACTTGAAGAGATAAGTGTGAGTGAGCTGGTCCAATTGTTTTTGTGGGATTATTTAAGAAATAGTTGACTGCTATGACTTAAGAGCTGGAAGATGGGAGTTCACAGCCTATTATAGTTTGAGTTTGGAATGTTCCCCCAAAAGTTCATGTATTAAAATTATTGGGTCCATTGCAGGAAGGTTCAAAGGTGGAGCATGGCCAGAGGAGGTGGACCACTGGGGACATGGCCTTGGGGACTAAATATCATCCTGATTCTCTCTTCTTGCCTCTCTGCTTCTGGTTGACAAGAGTTGAGTATCTTTCCTCTTTTACGCTCTGCTGGCATATTTCTTCCTTGAAGCTAGCTGACCATGGACTGAACTTCTGAAACCATGAGATGAAATAAACCTTTCTTCCCCTAAGTTGTTCTTGTCAGGTATTTTTGATCACAGTGATGAAAAAACTGACTAATAGAGGGCCCTAAGGTTTAAACTAAACAAAGCAAACAAGCCGCTCCCACTCATCCCCACCCTCCAGAAAAAAAACCACCCAAAGCCTTTCATTTGCAGCTAAAAAAGGTAAGTTGCATTGTCAAACTCTCATTTATTCATTTTTCCAGAGCTAAAAAGGCCATGTTTATTTATTTGATTCCTAGAGGCTGTAATGACCCAAGACATTTTGTTTTTCCATATTAGTTGGCATTCTGCCATATTCCATCAAATCTGCTGCGTATTTCTGTGTTGGGTTCTGTCTAGGTACTCTCTAATTGGGTAAGAAATGAATGAGAATAAATATAACTAAGGTACCTTCTAGGGTACCTTCTAAGGTATCCTAAAACCTATATAGGAGAGTGCTTATCTGTAGTGAAGCCATGACTAGTTTTCTTAGTGGATGGCTCAATGAACTTTAGACTTAAGATGTCATTCATTCATTCATTCATAGTCTACATACTTTCCATTGGATTCAGATGGGTTTTTGCCTTTCCTTAGTCATATATTTCCCACTTGGCCAAGATGAAATTATTGCTTATACTTCCTTTTTTCAATTCTTGAAGCTCAGATTTAGTCTCTTACAATAATATTTACATTTCCTGTTCATTTTTTCCTCCTAAATCAGTCCTTTATAATTATACATTTAGCTTTTGCCTAACAGTGAGAGCTTTGTGACATCTATCCTGGATAAACATGAATGTTTTTATTTTCATTTCCTTATCTACCCATTGTTTTGAAAACAAAGTTGGTCTGAAATTTCTGTCCTAAGTTCTAGGCTGGGTAGTATATAAAAATACCATTCATCTTTGAATTCCTGATGCTTCAAACCATACTTGTCATATATTTAATAAATATTTGATGACTCAGTGTATAAATTTAAGATGGATTAAAAGGTCAGGTTCTTCAGGTGAAAAACTTCCTAATCGACTATAGTGGCGGCTTTCCAATTACTCAGTGTTTTGCACTGCTTGTAGGTCTACCATGGTACTGCATTCCATATATTGTTTTACAATGTTGATTTGCACGGGCATGTACTGTGCAGTAAGTCTGAGTGGAAATGTTTGGCAAATAGGAGGGATCTTAATTTGCTTTGAATGATTCAAACATGTTTCCATAACAACTATTTTATTTGCTTCCTTGGTTTATTTTTAGTAATTTTTTTGAGGTTTAATCAGAGACCAGACTCTTACATCTTGTGTACTTGAGTTTTTATACAGCTTTTTCAGTGCATATCTTTTGGTCATTTGCTTGTAGAAGTCAAAGAGCCAACTTTATAATTACTTACATACAAGTATGTTGGCCAATTTTGAATATGTATTTAGGAGGTGTTACTACTAATAACAAAACTCAGCCAGGTGTGGTGGTGCACACTTGTAATCCCAGCATTTGGGAGGCTGAGACCAGAGGATCTGGGTTCGCCAGCCTCAGCTATCTAGTGAGGCCCTCTGCAACTTAGTGATACCCTGTTTCAAAATAAAGAATAAAAAATAGGGCTGGGGGTATAGCTCAGAGGTAGAATGCCCCTGAGTTCAATCCCCAGTACCACAAACAAAATGAAACAAAACAAAACAAACAAGCAAACAAAAAAACCTCAATTCCACAGATTTAACTATTTCTGATACTTTTGAGCAATATTCAGGGGGGAAATTCAGCCAAAATTTTAATCCAAATATGTAACTTATAGGTGTAATCTAAGAGACAAAATGAATATGGTAACATTGAACAAATTCTGTAGCTATGACTTGATCAATTTATCTTTCCTTGATTAGGAAAGATAATGGTTATATGATGGGACTTCGTGTTCTTTCCCTGATAAGCAGGATTTATTTATCTAATGTTTATTCTCGTAGATGACAGGAATATTTTATCAGCAGCTACTGAGATTGATAGAGAGGCACCCAGGATCCATCCCAGACGTGATCTCAATTGTCTTCTACTTCTTTATGCTAACCTTGTACACAGTGAAAAGTTTGGATCTTTTACAAATAATTTTCCATGCTGGCTGGAGTGGAAAGAATGTTGGCTTGGGAATCTGGAAACCAGATATCAGGTTCTACTCTATACAAACAAGTGATATGACTTTTGCAAAAAGCTTTTAACCTCAGGACTTTATTTCCTTACCTGTGAAGATAAAATAAAGGTTCGACCAAGTGACCTCTCATGATGTGTGCAGTACACACATTCTATGAGTTAAGTGTGCTTTATTTATATCCCCAATTTTGGAAAGATATTATCTTCTTAAGCAGTGGAAAATCAAGCTCTCTTTATGTAGCAAAAGTGAACCTGGGGCTACAGATTGCTTTCAATCAAATCAAGAAATCCTGGACACTGGCTACTGGAGGCATAAAAGATAAAGTCTCTAATAATGATGTGATGGCCATGAAGCTGTGAATGATCAGTTACTGAGAGCCAGGCAATATGCAGTGTTCAGATATTATCTTATTTGTTCTCATTACAGTCCTGTGGGGTAGATCTTACCTGTGAGAAAATTGAAGTCTAGAGAGTTTAATACCTTGTCAAAGACCACGAACTTGGTAATTGTTCAAACCAGGATTCAAATCTAGGTTCTGCTTGAACCTAACAGCCAGCCTTGATCTCTGGAGCTCCTCTGCCTCTATTTGCAAAACTCAGTGTCCTTCAGTTAGATTTGTTGTTGTAGATGTACCATGTTTCAGGTATTGTTTCAGAATAGATGCATGGGCCAGATCGGGGAACAAACGCAAGGCTTTCCTTCACAGAGCTTCCATTCCAGCAAGAGGGCTTATCATCAGTAGACATAGTAAATGAAGAAGTTTGTAGTAGTTAGCTTTACGTTGCAGTCACAAAACATATGACATAAACAACTTACAAGGAGAGGAGACTTATTTGGCTCCTGATGTCAGAGGTTTTCAGTCCATGGTTAGGTTGCTCCCTTGCTTTGGCTCTGAGGTGAGGCAGAACATCATGGCAGAAGGATGTGGTGGGGAAAACTTGCTTACTTCCTGGCAGCCTGGAAGAAAGAGAGGAAGAGAGAAAGGGGCCAGGGACAAGAAATACCCTTCCCAAATGTACTACCAGTGATCTACTTCCTTCAACAAGGCCTGGCACCCTAATGTTTCCACCACCTCTCACTAAGGTTATCAACATATTAACCTGTCCATGGATTAATCCGACAGTGAGGTGGGAGCCCTCATGATCCAGTGGCTTTCCCAAGGCTCCATTTCTTTCTGAATGTTGCTATAGTGGGAATTAAACATTCAACACGTGAGGATTCGGGCGATATTCCAGATCCAAACTATAACATGGCTACTTGGTGTTATTGCAGGTGCTAAATGCTGTGGAAAAAGAAAAAGGAAAGTTAGGTGAAGGGAGCTGGAAATGTATGTGAAGGGAGTAGGCTGGTTGTGATTTTCAGTTGAATGGGTGGGGTGACCATTGTTGGTATGGTAAGCTAAAACCTGATTTAGACACTAAAATTCCTCCTTGTGGTTGTACTTATTATTTTTAGAAATAGGTTGACATTTTTTACTGTCTTTTATCTTGTCAGGATGCTCCCTCCTGCTTACCTAGCAGTCTATTAGATACATTTCTCCTTTTCCCCAAGAGGTTTCAGTCCTCATTTTACTTTGCTCTAATGTATCAGTTCTTGAACTTCCTGATCTTTTGATACTTGGGTCCTCTGAGCCAAGGATGCAAGTCACTACCATAATCAGCAGGTCAACCTACGGCATAGACAATGGGAAGAAAGAGTTCCTCATCCACCCCCCCCCCCCGTGTGCCTCAGAGAGCTACAAGTGAAAGCATCAATCAATATTCATACTCTTAGGGTTGTGCCTCTTCAATTTTAACGTGCATCCAGGTCACCTGGGGATCTTGCTATAAGGCGAATTCCAGTATGGAAGGTCTGGAGTAGGGTCTGGGATCTGCATATCTTACCAATTCCCAGCTGATGCTATTGCTATTAACCTATGGACCACATTTTGGTTTAGTGAAGGTCTTGGAATAAAAGTGAGTACTCTGAAGATGGTTTGATTTTGCAGTTCTAGATTGTGCTTTGCTATCTCTAGCAAAACCAAGCTTGTTATACTAAGCATCATTAGAAGACCGGGATGGATAGATCATTGAATAAAAAAAATTTATCTACCACCCTCAGATAAGTCCAGAGGGCCTTGTCCACCACATGTTATGATATCCAGTGCCTTTGTCTAACCTGGTGGCTAAAATCTCCATTTCCTTCTTAATTACCAGCAAATATAACTTACAATTTTCTCTTGATTCACAAACCTCTAACAGCTTGCCCTCTGTGGACTTTTGTAAGAATTATTTCCCTTACCTACTACACTGTAGCTGTAGCTGTAGCTACAGGGACATCATTTCTGTTCCTGAAGGTGCTGGAATTCTTAGTTGAAATGGTGATGGCTTGTCATAGAAGCTTTCTAATTATTTGCTCAGAATGCAGCAAAGGTACTTCAAAGAACTCCAAAAATAATTTTCAAAACATTTTAAAATAAATATAATAAAGTTGTGAAAAAATTAAATAACATTGAATTAAAAAAAAAAAAAACACCTATTCAATCAACAAATACGTATTGCCTAGCTACTATGTGTCAGATATCATTTTCAGGCATTTGGGAAATGTCAGTGAGTAAAACATAGTCTTACACTCATGGAGATTAGATTCCAGCAGGGGAGATAAATAATAGAGTAAGTAAACTAGGTGTTACTGTTAAAGTATGATATGTGATATAGAAAAAGATGGTAAACAAAGAAAAAAGAGTTGAGAAAGAGGAGTCCATATGACTCCATGTCCATGGGAAAGAAAGTGACATTTGGGCAAAGACCAGGGGAGGTAGGGATATTATCCACTCAGATGTTGGGGAAGGTGTCTTGGTGCAAAGGCCCTAAGGCCATTGGTCAGACCAATAGACCTGGAACAGAGTGCATAGATGATGTGTTCAGTGAGATAACAGTGTGCCCCTGCGTGTGTGAGATCACATAGGGCCACCTATTTCAGACTTGTGTGTGTGCATAATGTATATTAATAAGGAATATATGCTTATATTTAAAAAGTTAGTTATGATCTGGGTGCAATGGTGCATGCCTGAAACCCCAGCTATTCAGGAGGCTGAGATAGGAGGACAGCAAGTTTGAGATCAGCCTGGACAATTTAAGAAGACACTGTCTCAAAATAAAAAGGAGTAGAGATGTACCTCATTGTTAGCTCCTGAGTTCAATCCTTAGTGCCACAAACAAACAAACAACTCACAAAAAACGTAAAACAAACAAATAGAAGGAAAGAAGGAGAAAAGAAAAAAGTTAGTTATGAAGGAGGGGAAACATTAAAATGTTTAAAGCTCCAGTTTTGCATAGGTTAGTTTTAGAAAGAATTACTTTAATCTGTGTCATTTTAAAATCTGTGTAAACTATTTTTAAAGTAATTTAAATGATATATCATCAGTAATTTCAAATAGTTAAAATTTAAATAGTTAAATGAAATTCATTTCACTGAGTTGATCCAGTATGTGAAAGTTTTGCTTTCTGTTTGCAGTGTAGGCAGAAAGGATTTAAATGAGTATTTGACTGCTTAAGCCACCTGCTCACATCCTTTGCCCAAATAAAACAGCTACTTCTGCCTCTGATAAATGGGGAAATCACTTTGATAGAGCCTCAGGTTTTAGCCAAGGGGAACTATTGGTAGGAGACTGTCCCTTGGCCATCTGAAGAGGAGAGATATGTAGTGTTCTGTTGAATGGTATGTAAATGCTCCAGAGGATACCATACCAGTGGCTTCAACATTGTCTGGAAACTTACAAAAAATGCAAATTCTCAGGTGTGAGGCTGAGAGGTGAGAGTATTTATTTATTTATTTTTATTTTTATTTATTTATTTATTTTTTGCGGTACTAGGGATTGAACTCAGGGGCATTCTACCTCCGAGCTACATCCCCAGCCCTATTTTTTTATTCTCTTTATTTTGAAACCGGGTCTCACTAACTTGCGGAGTGCCTCACTAGTTAGCTGAGGCTGGCCGAGAACCCAGATCCTTTGGTCTCAGCCTCCCAAATGCTGGGATTACAAGCGTGCACCACCACGCCCAGCTTAATTTTATTTTTTTATATAATAATTGGTGCATTGTAATCATGCATCTTTGTTAGGTACAAGCTGATAAAGGCATATATGCACACATTTCTCATTTAACCCCTTCCCCAATTCCCACCCCACTCCCTCGCCCTCCCTCCTTCTCAAGTTCAGTTTAGTGATTGACCTTGATTTATTTGTGAAAGTACATCATGTGCATTAGGGCCCCTCCCACCCCCTGTCCATCCCCTTTGGTTAAGTCAACTTCTTTGCTTATCGAGGGTCTCTCCTTTTTCATCTGGAGACCCTCTTATGCCCCATCTTCTCCCTAGCATCCGCATATTAGGGAGAACATATGCTTTTTTACTCTTTGTGACTGGCTAATCGAGGGGTGAGAGTATTGAATGAGCATCATTTCCATATTTTGCTCTAGAACAGAGGTTCTCCATACTGGCTGCACATTACAATTTGTGAAGAATTTAAAATGAGCAACCAGTGCCATGCTTCTATACCAGAGATTCTAATTTAATTATTCTGGGATAGGAGAAGGCAGTCTGTATTTTTTAACTTTCCCTTGGTGGTTTTAATGGGCAGACTCACTGCCACAGGACAGTGTTCTCAACCTCAGTAGTGTTGACACTTTGAACTGATAATTCTTTGTTGTGAAGGTTTGTCCCACACATTATAAGATGTCCAGCAGCATCCTCGGCCTCTATTTCTACACCTGTACAAAATTCTTGCCCACATTGTGAACATCACAAATGTCTCCAGATATTACCAAATGTTTGTCCAGGAGCAAAACTGCCCAGTGGAGAATCCTTGCTCTACAGCAATGCTTCTCAAAGTTTAATGCAATATTACCTACTAGAGATAAAATGCTAACCACCTGCATAATTTAAAATTTTTATTAGCCACATTAAATAAGCAAAATAAAACAGGTTAAACCAATCGTAATATGGCTCATTTAACCCACTTCATCCCAGCTAGTACTTCAACATATGTTCAATATAAAGAAAATTACTACTAAGTGTTTTTCATTTATTATTCAAATCCTTGGAGTCTATTGGGTAAATAACAGTTCAGACTGGCTACATTTTAGATGCTCAATAGTGCATGTGGCTAGCAACTACTGAATTCACCAGATTAATTATGGAGAAAGGAGACCATAACATCTTTAAAGCTCCAGTTTGCACTGATCAATTTTAGGAAGAAGTTGCTGCATGCCAACTATGGGCCAGGCATCATTTTTAACCTGGGGTTTAACAGAGATCAGCATTACCTTGAGGGTTTGTTGATATACAGATTGCTGGTGACACCCACCCCTTCCTCCTTCCCTCACAGTTTCTTATTTTGTAGGTTGGTGGTGGGACCCAAGAAGTGGGCCCTAACAAGTGTCCAGGTAGTGCTGTGGTGGTTACTGGTTAAGTGACTCATGTAGAGAAACCCTAGTGTCTTATTCAAATATGTTTATTGGTTTATGAACCAGCAGCAGCATTTTGGAGCCTGGAAGACACGCAGAACCACAGACCCTGCCCCAGTTCTACTAATGTGCATTTTTATTAACTATTAGAATCTGCATTTTTTTAACAAGGTCCTCGAGAAGTCTGAATATACTTTAAAGAGAAACCATGAGACTTCCCTAAATAAAACTTCCTTTAGTCTTGTCATAGTTTGTTTTTGTCTTAGAATTTTTTCAGTTCTTTTTCTCTATTTTTTTTCCATAAGACTCAAGAATGTATAAGTTTGGCTATGTGTGTGTGTGTGTGTGTGTGTGTGTGTGTGTGTGTGTGTGTGTGTTGTTTTTCCGTCGACCATTTGCTACCAGAGGCCCATTACAGCATTTTCACATACAGACACTAAAATATCTATGCAATAAAAAATACTGTAAGAGGAGAGAAGGCTTGGGACAATGATTAGGTTTTTTCTTTGGCTTTAGAGATTGGACTAAATGTGTTTGGAATTGAGCCCAGAGGTTCAGGAGCCCTTTGGGAGGCTCCTGATGGCCTGGAAGTTTGAATGGCACTTCCTCTTACCTTCACAGGTTCCCAGGGAGCCTAAGTGACTCACCTTGAAAGAACTACCCTGTGGGGAGCTTGTTCTCAGCCTGCTTATCAGAGTCCTCTCCCTGGTGAGGTGGAGCTATTCTCTTTCCTTTAGAGGACTGGAAATGCTCTGTCTGTTCGTGAAGTCACCAGCACATGGGAGGTGCTCCAGGGATGGCGTGTTAGTGACTGCAGAGGCCCCATCACACTTCTGAAGCCAGGTGGCATTCCAAAGTTGTCATGTTCAAAGTGACTCAGTCCTAAATAATGAACCACTTTGACTGGGTGGAAATTTGGTTTCCGAAGGGAATTACTGATGTTACAAATCCTGGCAAAAATATATTTTTTCTTTGCGTAAAAATATCCTCTGAGATCTTGGCTCGGTTCCATTTTTCTTATGCTTTTAATAATGAAAAGTAATTTCTACATAATTCATTCGGGAAAAGACAGGTTGGTATTTCTTTTCCTCTGTTGAAGGGTAGTGTGAATTAATGAATGGATTGTGAACTCTGTCTGTATATCTTAATGTGTATAAACAACTTGTATGTAGACAGATGGAAACAAGAAGTAATTCAGTCATTGCTTTCAGAGGAGGACAAAAGAAAATAAAAGCAGAAATGAGCAACATTTCATAATATTCTTTGCAATCCATTTCATCCCCTTGTGGGAGGCTTTTGGAAAGATTAAAAAACAAAACAAAACTGAGACCATATAAGAGGGAAATGTTGATTCCATTTTATAGGAGGTTTTAAACGAGAAACAATGGTACTGACCAAGTTAATGGGCTTGATTATCACAAGTCCGTGGCTGTGTAGGGGTGAAGCAGGAGGAAGGCAAAGTGACACGTCTGACTGAGTTGGCATCCCTCCTTGCTAACCTCATTGTTCTAGAGATGTGCTACAAAGTTGTGTAGTTGAAGACTACATTTTAAATGTAATTTGCTGCTTATTTGTTTTCAATTTTAATGTATTTCTCTTTTCATCTAAAGGAGTGTTGATGGGGAGAGATTGGTGCCATACAGGAACATATTGGGAATATGCTTCACAGGTGAGGCTTGTGCAGGATAATGATGAAAACAACTATCTAACTGATGAAAACTATTTTAGGAGGTCACATGAATAGAGGAAGTGGCATCATTTGCTGATTTGCTCTGATTCACCCAGTGAATGTGGCGGGTATGGAAGTAGACCTTGACTCTAGGCATCCTCATGGTACCATGGAAGTACCTTTGCTTCTGAAACTTCCAACAAGTTGTCCAATGGGCCTCTTGCACTTAGAAGATAAGTAATTCTCCGTGACTTTTGCTTTGGTGACCATAGTTTTCCTACTCATATGGGGAAACTCTGAGTGGCTACACTGTGTTCTGATTCCATAAGTGTGGAAACTCCTTACCCAGTCCACATCTGCCCTCACTGCTACTGAATTAGGGAGCAGCAATGACAAGGGTGGGGTGCCGTACTAAAGAAAAGGTTGCTGGTTATGTAAGTGAAATAAAAATGAAAATAAAGGGAGCCCTATGTATCACAAAGTAGGAAGGTTGGCACAGTCCTTACTTAGAGATTGTCTCAGAGAGGATGGGAGAAATCTGAAGCTACATTGCAATGAGGATGGAAAATTCAGATGCTGTGAGTGTTTAGTGGAAAAGTGATGGTAAAGGAAATAATATCTGAAATTGTGCTGCTTCTGTACATTACCTCACTCATCTCCACGGTAACGCTAAAGTTACACTGAACAGTTTTCCTATTGAGTCAATGAGGAAGCTGAGGCACCAACATTTAATTACCTAACCCATTCATTTAAGTTCGGAGGTACAGGGAAAACCAGAGCTTTGTGTCTGGATTGTCTTTTCTGGGACTTCTTTTGGTTATGTGGGTATTACATGTCTTTTCCAGCATTTACGAGCATCACACAGTCACTCCCAAGAAGAGGCTCTGAGGAGAACTATGGTAATCAGCCGAGGCTGCCATGACAGATGCCACGGACTACGTGACTTAAGCAACTATGTATTGCTCACAGTTCTGGAGGCTGGACATCAAAGCCCTCATACATCTGGTGTCTGATGAGGGCACTCTTCCTGGTTTGTAGATGGCAGTTTTCTTCTTGTATCCACACATGGTGGTGAAAGACCTTATCTCTTTCATTGCCTCTTATTATAAAACTACAAGGGTTCCATCCTCCATTATTAGGAAATAATAATGACCTAATTATTTCCCCAAAGTCTCACTTCCAAATACCATCATATTGGAGAAATATGCTTTACCATGATTTTTAAGAGGGGACACATAATTCAGCTCATGCAGTTCTGCCATACTACATCTGTCCCTATAATTTAAAACAAGAAGCAATAGATAGACTTCCTGGTCTATGTCTTAATTATCATTCATCTAAAATTGTCATTCCTAATTTTAATTATGGGTCAAAATAGAAGTGACTGTTTCTACAAATACCCTGAAATTTAAATGCTTTGTTAATTTGTTCTTTGTATCTACAGATATCTTTTTAACCTTTGGAGTCTAGCAGACACAGTCACTTCCTTGAAACTATATTTCTTTCATTAATAAAGCAGATACCATAACTTATTCTGCAGTTTTAAAAATATTTTACAATTGATAATGATCCCTTATGCTTTCTTGTTGAAACAGATACATTGGGAAGGTCAAGTCTGTTTGAGCTGAAATTAACCTGTAACCAGTCTGAGATCAAAATGGACAATTCGGCATATAAATGTTTGAAAGATGTGGTGTTATTTGCTGAGAAAATATTAATGCTTTTGAGGGTTTTGCAAATCTTTAGGGAACCCTATGTATTGCAAAGTAGGAAGGTTGGCACAGGAGTAATCAAGAGAAAAGACAGAGGAAATATGAAGTTAAATTGAAACAAGGGTGAAAAATATGCACATATTCTTTTTGCTCCGGTTAGTAATAATGGGAGAGACATTTGCATGGCAGAAGGTACTGAGCTCCATCAGACCAGAAAAATTACAAGAACAAATAGCAGCAGATCTTCAACCTATGCTGATTAGCGTAGACAGCTGTCTCTCCAATCTACCTGCGACAGCGTTGCCATGGTCCTCCTGCAGCATCTGTTTATCCTCCTTCAGTCAACCCTGACATAAAGACTGTGTCCTGAATGATCTGAGTTTTCCCATTCATGGTCCCTCAGCTCAGATGTACCTTAAGTTAACTGATGTTTTTCAGCTTGTATAACCTGTAGGGATAATAAGATCTGGAAGTTTATTACCCTTTAAATAAAGCAGTATCTTATAATTGAATTGTCAGGTTTACTAGATTGGTTTATCAAAACAGTTCAGTCTGAATCTTGCCTGGTTACAGGGCTCCATGAGTAGGATTCTTTGAGCGAGGTATAGGAGGATTCATGCAACTGGATGTGACTCGCAGGAAAGAAATTTATGAAATTCACTGTGTGCATGGTTGTGAGTCTTATGTGGCAGCTGTAGTTAGGTACATAGATGGTATGGTAAAGATGTTTTAACATTGGATACTTTACATAAACATAAGAAGTGTAACACTGGATATTAATTCTGGTAAAGTAATATTCTTCGTCATGGCCACACCTTCATCTTCCAGGAATCTAATACAGCACAGCTTTAGCATGAAATGGTTATCAGATTACATCTTTAAGTGACTCATTCTTTTTTTAAGTGCATGTTATGGGGGATGGAACCCAGGGGCCTTTTACCTCTGGGCTATGTCCCCAGCCCTATTTTTTTTTTTATTTTTATGCTTTTATTGGTGCATTGTAATTATACATTATGGTGACATTCCAAGTGATATATTCATCCACAAACACCCCTGAATCCCACCCGGCTTCTCTCTCTTCCCTCCTTGTACACGTGAAACTGGCAGTGATACCTTCCTATATGGACATGCTATTATTTGAACTGTTAACCTCCTCAATACCCTCCCCTCACCCCTTTTCACTGTTCTACTGGTCTCTCTCTTCATTTATCTGAAGTCCCTTTTGTTTCCTATTTTCTCTTTAGCTTCCACTTGAGAGAAAAAAATGACCCTTGACTTTCTGAGACTGGCCGATCTCACTTAGCATAGTAATCTCTAGTTCCATCCATTTTCCTGCAAATCATGTAATTTTGCTCTTCTTTATGGCTGTGTGTGTATGTATCACATTTTCTTTATCCATTCATCTGTTGATGGATACTTAGGTGGGTTCTATGATTAGGCTATTATGAATTGTGCTGCTATACACATGGGCGTGCATGTATCACTATCATATTCTGACTTCAATTCTTTTGGAAAGTTACTGAGGAGTGGTATAGCTGGGTCATACTGTGGCTTCATTCTTAGTATTCTAATGAACCTCCATACTGATCTCCATAGAGGTTTTAGTAATTTACAATCCCACTATTTCCCAGCCAGGCATGGTGGTATAGGCCTCTAATCCCAGTACTTGGGAGATAGTAGGATTGCAGGTTCAAGGACAGCCTCAGCAACTTAGTGAGGTACTCAGCAACTCAGTGAGACCCTATTTCAAAATAAAATAGAACTGGGGTATAGATAAGAGGTAGGATACCCCTGAGTTCAATACCAGTACCACAAAAAAAAAAAAAAAGAAAGAAAGAAAAAGAAGAAAAGGCTCCTATTTCCCTACATCTGCCAGCATTTTTTATTGTTTGTATTTTTTTTTCTTTTTTGTGGTACTCGGGATTGAACCCAGGGGCATTGTTCCTTTGAGCTATACCCCAAGCCCTATTTTTTATTATTTATTTTGAAACAGGGTCTCACTAAGTTGCGGAGGGTCTCACTAAATAGCTGAGGCTGGCTGCAAGCTTGTGTCTCAGCCTCCCAAGTACTGGGATTACAAGCATGCACCACCATGCCTGGCTATTGTTTGTATTCCTGATCATGGCCATTGTAACTGGAGTTAGATGGAATCTCAGTGTAGTTTTGACTTGCATTTTCCTCATTGCTAGTGATCTTGAACATTTTCTCATATATTTATTAGCCATATGTATTCCTTCTTTTGAGAAGCACCTATTCAGTTCATTTGCCCATTTGTGGATTGGTTATTTGTACTGGAATAAAAACAAAATACACAGAATAATTGAATAGAATACAAGAGATGGAGTCTTGCTAAGTTGCTGAGGGTCTTGCTAAGTTGCTGAGGCTGGCCTTGAACCTACAATCCTCCTGTCTCAGCTTCCCAACTACTGGAATTACAGGCATGCATCACCATGCCTGGCTGACTCACTCTTTTTTGATGGTATTGGGGATAACATTTCAAACAACTGCATATAAAATAACTTTCAAGCAGGGGCAATTTCTTTATTATAAAACAATTTAGACAATCCATCAGATTGGAAGTCTCAAATTTTGACTTCTCATACGTTTTTGTAGGTTGCTTTGCATGTAGTGCCAACTTTGTCTCATATTTTACACAAGCTCCCAAGAGGAAGGGACATACATGACTTGGAAATATTTGCCATGAGTGATTTGTAATCATGAAAATGCTGTTTATGCCATTTGACCTGATAAAATTGGTGCTAGGGGTAGAATTTGAGTATTCTCTCATGTTCCCCAGGTCCCATTGCTTAGAGCAGAATGTGTCAAATTGACTTGATTGTAAGGATGGTGTGGGCATTTATTACATATATTGGCCTTCCCCAAGATTACTGAGGCAGAATTTCCAATGGTAGCACCAAGAAATATGCATTTTTAAAAAGAAGAACTTTAGGCTATTCTTATGACAATGGAAATTTGAGAACTTCAACTTTAGTGAATATCTAAAAGAACCTTTAGGATCTTTTGATTATAGCAATTGCTTCATCACACTTGAATTTTTCAAATACATTCCATCTTAGTTTGTCTGTAAAATCTGCAGGGCAAGTATCCCACCATCATCTTATAGATGGGGCATTGCTAACTGACTAACTCAGCCAATGACTCTTAAGATTTTGGTTGAAATCCAAAATCTCATGGCCAGGTTGTAATGAGATCAAATTTTATATGATATCTGTGACCCATATGATATGAACATTTACAAGGCATTTTTTAGAGAGTCAGGCATAAGATGTGTAAGTTTGATGAAGCCCCAGTGTAGTATTATTTAGATCCTTTAATCACACTTCATAGGAAAGGTTTACTTGTTATGCACAAAGGCCACAGCCAGAGGCTGAGTTCTGTGCCCTCCTACACTTTGATCAGTGACTAAGGTCAGATGCTCTCCCTAAGAAATTCAGGGTTTAGGTCTTAGTGATTTCTTTTACTTTGATAAGGCAACGATAGAAATGACAGATCACTTATTTAGTTATCCAACTGGGAAATCTGGTAATCTTTTCCTTCTCTCAGTCTTCACATTCTATGACTGTTTCAAGTCCAAAGGATGCCATTCATTGAACATCCACAATTAATTCTCTTCCTTTCCATCCCTATCATATTTTGCCTGAATTATTCCAAAGGTATGCATATTGGCATCTCTACCTGGCTTTAGGAGGAAACAGCACTAATACCACTTTTGTCTGTGGCTGAGTTTGCAGATAGGGCTAAGCCGGTCCTTCTCTGGGGTGAATGAGACAGGGATGTTTTTAGCAGGGTGGGTTTGCTGGAGTAATTACCAAATCTAGAATTAGATCAGAAGAGCAGACAAACAAATACTGTCTGGGAAGTCTCTTCCCCTTCTAATTCTCCTGGCCTAGCCCTGGAGATATTTAAAAAGCAGTGTTGTGAATCAGATGAAAAATGTGCTGGAACAATGTACAATAATGAGATAAACTGGAGAGTGCAATGATTGTTTTCTGCCATAAGTCTCACCAATTCCAGTGGAATTAGAAATTTAAGTGACCATTAGCTGTGTGGCTTTAGGTCCATAGATCAAATTATTAAATTTAGGAAAAACATAAAACATGGGGAGGAAGACATCTTTCCTCAGGGTTAGGCCATCCTCTGTCTGAAGGTCTAGACTAGAGAGCATCTCTTAGAGACCCGTGTCTTTCAGGTCTGATCTAGACACATCCTGTCGGGACCACAGTCACAGACAGTAATTTTCCTAATGCATTGAAGGGGAATGAGTGATAACAATGGTATTAGCTTGGTTCTGTCAACAAATATTAAGGAAAAGAAGAGCTCAGATTGGGAAGTGCTTACTTGGTTATAACTGTAAGGCCATCAGTTAGATTGTTTGGGTAATAGGTACATTTATACCGATTACTTAGTATCCATCTGATCTTAGAAAAGCTACTTATTCATAATAATTATTATTTCCATCACTTGTATAATAGAGAAATATCACCAAATATTCCATATTTTATGGTGAGGATTAAGGAAAACACTCAAATCTTTTAGCAAAATAGTTATCATATAATAAGCAACTGACAGTTATACTATTTGTCAATGAAAATTAATTCCCAACTCTACCTATATTAATATGAAATAATTTAAAGCAAGCTCCTAAAAATCAAAGTCCAGATTTTGGGAGGAATCTCAGAGGGAAAATATTCTTAATGACTGTTTATTGAGTATGTAGCATATTATGATTCAAAAACTTAAAAGGCAAATAAATATGTAATTTATTAAATAAAGTTCAAAGTCTCTTAATCACTCAACTTTCTTAGCCACAAAATTTGTCTCACATAGGTAATCAATGTTATCAGTTTCCTGAACATCTTAGTGGAAATTAATGGATTTATAAGCATAAGAAAAAGCCTTTTATCAACTACATTTAAATATGTTTTTGAAATTGGAATCTCCTGGTATAAAGAGTTATTATTTTTTACAAGGACCTGACCCTATGTCACTTTGACACATATATTCTATTATTATTTTTCTAGTTACTAGTATTTGTGCCAAACATTGCTTTGTTGTGTATTGAGTTTGTATGGTAGTTCAATATGGTTAAGCCCAGATGATAAAGGACTTGCTATGTTTAATTAGCTGGCTGGGTATGTGCATATTCTGATGCAAATATATTTTCCTTATAAAGACTATTATGTCCTTTGCAAGGTGTAGGAAGTCTGAAATTAGCTTTTTCCCACCTGAGTTTCAAAAAGTGATCCCTGAAAGAAGACAGAAAAACACTGTGGTTGAACTAGAGTTTTGAAAGGTGTTTTAAGGAACATTCTTATTTTTTCTCTAGTCACTTCCTTCAGAGTAAATATAAGATTTTCACAATATAAAAGTGTATTGACTATTGAGTAGTTAACAGTAAACCCCATCTATGGAAAACTTTAAAAAAGAGAGAAAAAGAAAAGAAGAAAAATAAAAAGAGAAGTGGAAAGCTTAATTGTGAGATTGTTAGTTGGGTATGGTAGAACATGCCTGTAATCCCAATTCATGGGAGGCAGAGACAGGAGGATCACAGGTTCAAGGCCAGTCTGAGTAACTCAGTGAGACTCTGTTTCAAAATAAAAAGGACTGAGGATGCAGCTCTGGGGTAGAGCACCCCTGGGTCCAATACCCATTACATACTACTAAAATGCCTCGACTTTTGTTTTCATATACTATTCACAGGTTTTTGTTCTCCATGCAGGCAGGGTTAATATGTACAGACTTTTCACTAGGAATATGAAGTCTGGGCACGGTAGTAGTGGGTTCCATAGGATGCAGTACCTGCTAGTGCTCTGCAGAAGTGTGCTCAAACAAGAGGCATATCATGAGAAGTTACAGCCCCTCCCCAAGGAGCTGTTGGTAGCCTGATCCTGATTGACTAACGGATATTCTTAAGGCCAATCCCCATACCGCTAGGTGGAATAATCTCGTGAGCTACTCAGCCTCCAGTGTTCCCTGTGGGATCAGGCATAAGTTAGACTCCAGCTAAGACCACATCATCTTTTATATGTGGAGGAGAAACAAGGAGAGCAGGGCCGGGGGTGTAGCAATCATATTTCTATAACCATAATAAAATACCTGAGGTAATTAACGTAAAAAGATAAAAGGTTTATTTTGAATCATGGTTTTGGAGGTGCCACTCTACGACTAGTTGGACCCATTGCTTTGGGCCTCTGGTAGACATGCTGGATCGCAATGGTAGAAAGTACATGGTGGAGCAAACTGCTCAGCATGGCCAGGAAGCAAAAAGGAAGTAGGAAGAGGCCAGTGTTCCACAATCTCCTTTACACCCCATATGACTTAAGGGTCTCCCGCTAGGCCCCACCTTCTAAAAGTTCTATCACCTCTCTAAAAGAGCCACCTCTAATTCACAGACTTTTGAGAGACACTTATCCAAACCATGGCAGGGGGCAGATGTTAGGTGCGTCATTTGAATGGGACAGTTCTGCAACAGTGAAGTAACGTTCCCATGAGCAAGAGTGACGACGGGGTGCTCCCTGCCCATTCTCCTTCTATCTCAACCTTCTTAATTCCAGTGTACTGAGCCAGTTTCCTGGTTGATCCCATTGGAGCCCATCTCAGCAGTGATATTCCCACACTATCCACAAGATTGCTAAAGTTGCTCTTTGCACCAGTAGAATATTTTTATTTCCTCTTCATATATAACTCAAGACCAATGGTCAAGCTAAAATATTGAGTTTTTCTCTTCCCTATGTTACTTTTATCTAAAATTCAATAAGAGACAGGAAAAGAAGGGACTACCAGCAGCAAGAGGGCGGCAGCAGCTCCTGTTTTTTTCCTACTTTCTTTTTTTTTTTTTTAAATTCCTTACTTCCTATTCACAAGCAGATTCCATCCCCAAGTGAACCCAGTGCTATTTATACATACTTTAGGGCTATAACTTCCACACAGTAAAGGGAAGGAAGTAAAGGTAAATAGTCTTTAAGACGCTTGGTGCAATTTACATAACTTGGCCCAACCTTAGGAACAAACTGTTTCTGGACTCCCCAAATGTGCAGTCAACTGTAGACCCTAAGGAGGGTATGTGATTATTTTTAGCATTTAATAAAACACTGGGAAGCAAAACAGAAAGGACATTCAATATGATACTGTAGGATGGTCTATCAGTTAAAATAAGTATCAGTTTATGATTGATCATATGTTAAACCAGAACTGCATCAGGTCACCCACCTTCTTCAGGCTTCTAACTTTGAAAATGAGTAACTTAAGAGAAAGTAAGTGACCTGCAATGCATTTCCATAGTTAGATAAGGACTGGTGTGCAGATCTCTTGGTGATTTGCTCTCTGGGAACACTGCAAACTAGAAATTTTGGACATCTTCCCACTTCAAACACTCAAAAATGCTGGATTGAATACAATAAACACTCTTAAAAAGGCATGATTGAGCTTGTGAGAAGATAGAAGCTGAATAAATTATGAAAAATATACCCTTAGAAGACAAAAAGTTTAGCAATATTATGCTTCCTCCAATTTCTTCCAAAAAGGGAAGGTAAGAAATATGAAGGAAAGAATGAAAAGGTCTAATATACATATACCAGGAAACTATAAGAAGCAATGGGAGGAGATGGAATATTTGAAGAGAAAAACAGGGGGGTAAAACCAGAAAAAGTTAAAATAATTAAAATACAGGAGACAAAGATTTAACAAACAATGATTGTCAGTCTGGATTTTTAAAAAGATGCATTAAATTAAAAAGAAACATACGTTTGAAATAAAATTTAAAAAGCATTGAACATTTAAAAACTACACAATATATACCAGAAAAATATTAAATAAAAAAGCTGACATCAGCTACAAATCCATAGTATTTTAAGGCAAATAAACTTTAAGAGAAATATGTGTTTAGGGATTAAAGTGATTTTTTTTTTTTTTTTTTTTGCGGTACTGGGGATTGAACTCAGGGGCATTCTACTTCCGAGCTATCCCCCAGCCCTATTTTTTATTCTTTATTTTGAAACCAAGTCTCACTAAGTTGCGGAGTGTCTCACTAGGTAGCTGAGGCTGGCTGCGAACCTGGATCCTCTGGTCTCAGCCTCCCGAATGCTGGGATTACAAGCATGTGCCACCACGCCCGGCTTAAAGTGATTATTCGACAGTGATGAAGTATGCATTTCAACAAAAATATAACAATTCTAAATTATAAGCATCAAATAGAATAATATTTTGCATGCATACAAAATGAAAAAAATTGTCAAGAAAAATTGAAAATATTTTCACAAATATCTCTCAGATCTGATAAGTCAGATACAGAAATTAGAAAGCATATGAAAATTGGAACATCTAATTTTTATGAGTACAAGATTTGGATATAAAACTAGAAAAACTATGAGAGGAAAATTCAAAGGTCAATCTCACTCATGAACATAGAGTTTTAAAATCCTGAACAAAACATTAATAAATACAGAAGTATTTATATTATGTTATGCACATAGGTATGTGATATATATGTTCATATATATTATACAGAGAAACAAAATAATAGATGTGTGTATAAACAAATGAATATTTTTAAAATTAAAAACTGTAATTTATTTTATTGTTTTATATTTTATTTTATTTTTTAATTGGTGCACTGTAATCATACATCTTTGTTAGGTACAAGCTGATAGAGGCATACATGCACACATTTCTCATTTAACCCTTCCCCAATTCCTGCCCCACTCCCTCGACCTCCCTCCTTCTCAAGTTCAGTTTAGTGATTGACTTTGATATGTTTGTGAAAGTACATCATGTGCATTAGGGTGTCCCCCCTCCCTCCATCACCTTCTGTTAAGTCAAATTCTTTGCTCATCTAAGGTTTCTCCTTCTTCGTCTGGAGTCCCTCTTATGTCCCTTTTTCTCCCTAGCTTCCACATATTAGGGAGAGCATATGATTTTTTTTACTTTTTGTGACTGACTAATCTCACTTAACATAATGTTCTCCAGTTCCATCCATTTCCCTGCAAATAACATGATTTTGTTCTTCTTTATGGCTGAGTAAAATTCCATTGTGTACCTATCCTATAGTTTTGTAATCCATTCATCTGTTGATGGACATTTGGCTAGTTTCATAGTTTGGCTATTGTGAATTGTGCAGCTATAAACATAGATACAAATGCATTGGTCTGGTTTGGTTTCCATTCTTTTGGGTAGATACCCAGAAATGGTATTGCTGGATCATATGGTAGATTCATTCCCATTCATCTGAGGATCCTCTATACTGTTTTCCAAAGTGGTTGCACTAATTTGCAATCCCACCAACAATGTATTAGGGTTCCTACTTCTCCACACCCTCACCAGCATTTGTTGTTTGTGCTATTGATGATTGCCATTCTGATTGGGGTTAGGTGAAATATCAAGGTAGTTTTGATTTGCATCTCTCTGATTGCTAATGATGTGGAACATCTCATACATTTATTGACCGTTTGTATTTCTTCTTTTGTGAAGTGAACAAATGAATCTTTAGCAGGTTGCTTTCATCCAAACTTTTTCAAAATCATCTCTGTGTGTAGATTTTCAAGTTGAAATATCAAAATAGTTATAATAAGATGTTAATATCATTAGCAAAATCATAGGATATAGTAAAAGGGTTTCAAGCATTTCAATAGATGCAGAAGGAAAATGAATTAACATTCAATAGCAAATCATAATTTTAAATAGAACGTACTAGAAACAGACTATAATCATTATTCTTTCGGGTGACACATTAGAAGTGCTCCCTTGAAAATTAGGAATAAGGTAATAATGTTTGCTATCACTGTATGAGTTCATCTTTGAAGTACCTTTATATACATTTTCATAATGTATAGTTATAGACTGTGAATTAAGAAAAAGGTCATATGAAGCTAGTTAGAAGACTTCAGTCAAATGAGGAGAGGAAAAAATAGGATAGCGTAAGGGGGTTGTGGGAGGGAAACGTGGAGGGCAAAAAACCGGAACTTGAGGGAGGGAAGAGTTCAAATGCTGCTATGTCTGTTCCTGAAGGTATCACTACCAATCTCACTAACACGCACGCATGGACGGAGCAAAGGGAGGAAGGGGAAGCATGTGAGACGAAGAGGGAAATACAAGTGAGGTACACAGGTATTCATGCATCACTTTGAATCTCACTATGATGTATAACTACAGGGCACCAATAAAAGTATAAAAATAAGATAACATAAAAAGTCCTGAAGATAGAGCTCAGAGGTAGAATGTCCCTGCATTTAATCCCCAGTATAAAAAAATAAGTAAAAGAAAAAAAACTCAATTGCATACTTATATAGTAACAATGTATAGTTTTAAAATGGCTGGTTGGAGCTGATCATTATTAAATCTCTGAAACTGGGAAGAGGCATTCTTTACCACAGAATAAGAGTTCAAGGGAGTTCTTTTTTAAGAGTTAAAAGAGTTTGAGGGAATTCTTTATCACTGGAACATAAAACCAGGTCTTCCTAACAGAGAAGAGGGATGGATATTCGATTGGGGAGTCAAAAGACAGCGTCTGCCATATTTACCCCAAATTACCTGTATGGATGGTCAAGTTTTATGTGTTTTCTGTGTGCCTGGAAAGGATGCTTACTATCTAATTGTTGGGTACAAATTTTCCAGAGAATGGCTCATATTTATTCATTAGACCAGATTTCTAAATTATAATGTGAAATTTTATGTAATGTTATTAACTTTTAGAGAGCTTGATCTTTCCACTTTATAAGTGTTTAGAGTTTCTAATGTTAAAATATACCATTAGGCTTGTGAGTTTATCAGTTAAAGTATTTGTGTTTATTGAGAACTGATAAACTTGGATATAGTACCACCATTCGATTTTTTTCCCTTATGGTCATACATTTTTGTTGCTTATTCCTTTCTTCCCTCTTGTTTTTCCTTGAATAAAAATTTTATCTTCCATATTTTGGGAAGTTCTATAGTTTATATCAGTGATTCTCTTAAAATTTTAGCATGTTTTTCTTTATTACTGGTTCATTATAATCATACATCTTAATGAGGTACAGGATAAAAAGGCATACATGCACATGTAACTCATTTAGCCCTTCCCTAGTTCCCACCCCATTTCCTCCCCGCTCCCTCTTTCTCATGTTCAGCGTAGTGACTGACTTTTAGATTTTTTTTTTTTTTTTTTTGTGGCACTGGGGATTGAGCCCAAGGGCATTCTACCTAGCTTGGAGGTAGAATGAGCTGAGGCTTCCCCTGAACCCAGATCCTCCTCTCTCTGCCTCCCAAGTACTGGGATTACAAGCGTGGGTCCCCCTGCCTGGCTAGTGATTGACTTTGATATGTTTGTGAATGTACATCATGTGCATTAGGGTGTTTCCCTCTTCCCCCCTCATATCTCCCTCAGTTAGGTTGCCTTCTTTACTTATCTGAGGTTTCTCCTTTGACTAGCATCCTTTCTATGTCCCATTTTCTCCGTAGCTTCCATATTACCAAAGTTTGAGCATATCAGTATTATTATCTTCCTTCAACATAATACAATTTTTTTTTTTTGGTATTGGGGATTAAACCCGGGGCATTCTACCTCTGAGCTACACCCCTAGTCCTATTTTTAATTCTTTATTTAGAAACAGAGTCTCACTAAGTTGCGGAGGGCCTCACTAAGTAGCTGAGGCTGGCCTTGAACCCAGATCCTCCGGTCTCAGCCTCCCAAGTACTGGGATTACAAGCGTGCACCACCATGCCCGGCTAACATAATACAAAATTTTAGAAAGATTATCTACTCTTTACATTTTATGTTACACTTATTTTACTCCCAATCTAGTTTATTTTTAAACCCTTTTCTTCCACAATAACCGTTTTTATCATCAGGTTTAATATACATACCCAATTCTGTACCAGTTTATTTGTTCACTGGTGTTTCTTATACCTTGTGCCTTTATTAAAGGTTAAATTTCCTTTTTACAGAAGTATATCTTTTACTAACTCTTAGCAAGCATCTGAAAAAGTAAGTTCAAGTTTTTTCTGGCATGAATATGCTTTATCTTCTCAACTTCTGAATAATTAACTCGAAATAGAGTTATAAACTGATAGTTATTTTCTTTTAACATAAATTAGTAGATATCACTTTGGCTTCTTACTGATGGGAAGTCTTTTGTATACCTAATTGTTTTTTCCCCTTTGTTGCCTTTAAGACTTTCTTTATTATAGTTGCTTATACTATTTGCTGTGGTCTGACTGTTCCCCCCAAATTCATGTGTTGCAAACAGATTTCCAGTGTGGTAGTCTTAGGATGTGGGCCTTTTAGGAGGTATTTAGGTTTTTAAGGGCTTTAATTAATGCTGCTACAATGGGACTTTTGGGATTAGGTTCTTTCTATTTTGCCCTTCTGCCTTCCACCACATGAGGTTGAAGCAAAAGGCTTGCACCAGATGGAGGTGCCAGGATCTTTCCCTTCCTAGTCTCTAGAATGATGAGACATAGATTTCTGTTCTTTTCTATTACCTAGTCTCAGCCATTCTATAATTGCAGAACCAAATGAACTAAATAAAAATTATTTCCAGAGAACTGGGGCTTTGCTATAACAAATGCCTACAAGTGTGGAAGTATCTTTGGAACTGGGTAATGGGCAGAGCCTGGAACAGCTTTGAAGTGAATGATGGGAAAACTCTGTATCAACATGTAGAGAGCATTAAAGGCAATCGTGGTGAGGGCCCAGGAGAAACGAGCTGTAGGAAAAACCTCAGTCTTCTTAAAGTTCTTCAGTGGTCATGAGCAGGATGTTGGCAAAAATAAGGATAGTAAAGGCCATTCTGATGTGTCTCCAGATAGAAAGAAGAACAGGCTTTGGAAACTGGAGGAAAGGCCGTCCTTGTTATAAAGTGGCAAAGAACTTAGCTGAATTATTTCCGTGTCTTGGGACTTTATGGAAGGCAAAATTTAAGAGCAAACTGGGATATTTCTTTGGTTGTTTTTTGGTGCTAGAAATTGAACCTAGAGGCTTTCTGCCTCTGAGCTACACCCCCAGCCTTTTTTATTCTTTTGTTTTGAAACAGGGTCTTGTTAAATTGCTGAGGGACCTCACTAAATTGCTGAGGCTGGCCTTGAACCTGTGACCCTTTTGTCTCAGTCTCCCAAGTACTGGGATTATAGGCATGCACCACCGGGATATTTGGCAGAAGAAAAAGTCTCTGGGCAGCAAGCACTTGGTGCTGCATGGCTTCTCCTAACTTCTTGTAGTAAAATTTGAGAAGATCTAAATTATTTAAAGGTAGAATTTATAAACAAAAAAGAAACAGAACATAGAGATGAGGAAAATTCTCAGCCTTGCTATGAAAACAATAAAAAAGTGTTTGGGAGAGGAAAACAAAACAAAACAAACAACAAAAAAGCAAGGCTGTGGCCATACAACCATTAATAAGGAGAGTAGTGTGGCTGGAAGAAAGCCAAGTGCCACTCACTAAGGCCATAGGGGAACAACTCTGAAAGCCTCTTGGCAATCTTTGAGGCTGTTCCTCCCATCACAGGCCCAGAGTGCAAGAATTATGGGTCCATGGCTACCTCTACCTAGATTTCGAAGGATATATCAGACAGCTTCGGATTCCAGGCAGAGATAATGCCCACAGAGCTATGGAAATAGGGCCACCTCGGAGACCCATGAACTGTAGGACTACTTATGTTCACTGCCAGTCTAGGAAAGCCACAGCATTTGACTTCAGTGCATTAGGGTGATGTGGACTCATATTAATAAATTTGACCTGATCCAATTTTATATTTCTTTCATTATTAATCCACACCCTTAATATTCATCCCCACACAGAGTTCCTGGATTTAAGTCTATATAAATTAGAAACATAATATCAAGTAGTTCATTTGGAGTGTTGTTTTCCTCCTGATGGGTCACACTGGAAGCCAGAGTCCAAAATCATTTTCATTAAGCTGAAATCAAGCTGCTGGCAGGGTCCCACGCTCTGTGGAGGCTCTGGGGGAGAATGTGTTCCTTGCCTTTTGAGCCTTCTAGTGGTTGCCAGCATTCTGTGGCTTGTGGTTGCATCACCCCAGTCTTCTGGGCCAGCATCTTTGAATCTCTCTGCCTCTTCCTCACTGTGTGTAGAAGAGCCATCTGCCTCCCTCTTATAAGAATATATGTGATTGCATTTAGAGTCCATCTGGGTAATCTAGGATAAAGCATATTAAGGTCCCTAATCATATCTGCAAAAATGCTTGTTCCATATAAAATAATATTCACAGGTTTCAGGGTTTATGAAGTGAATATCTGTGAGGAAGGGAATTTTTTCAGCTCACCACACCATGGCTTTTTAAAATTTGATATTATTTCTCTCTCATATTTATTTTTTCATTGTCTTTTTGTTAGAACACATTCTCTAATAGATTCAGTTAACAAATACATGGGGAAATTATTTGAGATTATACATGTCTTATTTTATTCTCACATTGACCGTGGCTTTTACATAGACTGTTAGGGTAGACAATGCTGCTTTTCAGAAAGCATATCTGCATATCAGCGCATGTCTCTTTCCTGGCTGTTCTTCATTTACACCACTTCAAAAGTGTTTGAACATTTGAGGTATTCATTTGTAAATTATCCTATGTATCCTGCAATAATATTAACTCTTCTGGAAATATGTTACTTACCTCGTGTCCATTTGATGACATTTGTCAGAATTTCTTTTAATGTGCTTTTATTGATGCATTACAGTCTTGTATCATAATGTAAATCATGTCAGAATTTTTAAAGTCAAAGTATTCAATGAATAGAGCACAAAAACTCAGCTCTAGAATTTTCCATCAATTGTTATTATCAAAGCAAAGCTTGCAAATAGGAAAGGAATGTGATATTTATCCTTATAGCAGTAGGTGAGGTACTGAGCAAAATAAAAGATGAGAGAACAGGTGTTCTTTTTTGGGGGGACTGGGGATTGAGACCAGGAGTATTCTTTTTTTTTTTTTTTTTGCGGTACTGGGGATTGAACTCAGGGGCATTCTACCTCCGAGCTACACCCCCAGCCCTATTTTTTATTCTTTATTTTGAAACCGAGTCTCACTAAGTTGCGGAGTGCCTCACTAGGTAGCTGAGGCTGGTCTCGAACCCGGATCCTCCGGTCTCAGCCTCCCGAATGCTGGGATTACA
>PVLC010002371.1:0-38046 GCA_004027655.1 Graphiurus murinus | reverse complement strand
AGGAGTATTCTAAGTCTGAGCTATACCCACATCTTGAAGTTTTTTTTTTTTTTTTTTTTTTTTTTTTAGGAAATAGTTTCACTAAGTTGCTAAGGCTGGTCTGGAATCTGTGATCCTCCTGTCTCAGCTTCCCAAGTAGTAGGACTACAGGTATGTGCTACCACACCCAGCTAGTGCTCTTTTAATTTTAAAGATTTAGCCAGCCATGGTAGTGCATGCTTGTAATCTCAGTACTTGGGAGGCTGAGACAAGAGGATTGCAGATTCCAGGCCAGCCTTAGCTACTTAGTGAGGTTCTCAGGAACTTAGGAAAATCCTGTTTCAAAATAAAAAATAAAAAAAAAAAGGGCTGAGGATATAGCTCAAAGGTAGAATTCCCCTGGGTTCAATCCCCATTATTAAAAAAAGAAAAAAAAAGATAGTAATTTAAGAAATCTATAATGTTTTAGTTTCTTGATTTATGAGAATCCTTTGATAGAGCAACTAACTTTAATTGGATAAGTTAATAGTATGTACCAGAACTGAATAAATTGAAAATATTTTTCAGTATTTAAATTTCAGTAATTACAGAGTCAAGTCAGTGAAATTTATCTTGTAAAAACATTTACTAAATAAGATACTTTGAATAAAAATATTTGGGCTCAAATAATAATGCAATTATTCAATAAGAAAAATCAAAATTGACTTGAAGTTATCAAGTATTTCAGAATCTATATAAAAGATAATATTTCAAGGAAATTGAAGAAAAGCTAAGAACTAAAATTTTCCAGTTTACTATGTATTAAGTTTGTAATATTAAATAAAAATTTAGAGAAACAACTAAAACTATATGACCATAATATAAACAAAAACTGAGAAAAATAGAAATGACAGCTTATTATCAATAGAAATAGTTAAAAACAAAGAAACAGCTAAAATGATTAATGTAAATTAATGTCAAAACAATTATTTTGTTTGTTATTATTTAATGTCCAGAAAAGTCAATATAAAGAAGCTTTTCATGCTTTAACAGATTTATGGCATTTTATTTTTTTAGGAATAATTTTGCTTTTGAAATTAGTTTTTGGCTCTGTTTTATAGATTTCCCAATGAAATAAACTAATTTATTATTAGGGAGTTTTAAAAAATTTTATCATTTTAAAATGCTTTCGGTAGGATGGTAGATTATGTGGTCATTTTATTCATAGCATGCATTACCTGTTTTTGTTCATTTATACGTTAATATAATCTTATTTTTCTTTCATGTGCTCTGAGTGGTTGCAATGACATATGTGAATGATAATCTAAATTCTCCCATTATGCTGAGTATTCATTGAGCATTCCAATCTGGGAAATTTATCCCTTCTTTTGGAGGAATATTTCTTGCAATATTTCATTAATGATTCAATTCTTTGATGTTCCTGCTTTCTTTTTTTTTTCTATTTTTGTATCTCAGAACTTCTTGGGGTCATCTTCTAAATGTCTCATATATTCATCTCTTTTTTGCTTTGCTTTTGGGAAGATTTCCTTAAACTTTATGTTCTAAGTCTTTTGTTGAGTGTTTCAGTTTTACTATAATTAAAAAAAAGTACTTACTCAGACTCTTTCCTTCCTCCCCTGCCTTCATATTGAGGTAGGATAGGAGAAATAAATAGGTAGAGAAAAGATGTAAAGGAAGAACAAGGGAAATGTGACTTTAATATGGAAACTTAGGACAAAATTCCCCAATATTCTTTCTCTTTGGCCAGGCCTGTTAGTTCAAAATTTCCTGAGGAATTTACATGACTTAACTCATTACCCTGATCACTGTTAGCTATCTTCAAGGAGGTGTCAGTTGATCAGACAGCAGAGGTCACTACAGAGAGTAATCTCCGTGGACACTGTTAGCCATCCTACATATAAATAGTCTCAACCAAAGGGCAATGTCTTCTGGCACTATTGGCTGTCCTTAAATAGTTTAAACAAAATGGAACCTAATTATAAGACCATGAAGGCCCTATTAGGACTTGGAAGATGACTGAAACTCCCTAAATCATCTTGTAGATGGACTGATAGCATCCTCAAATACCTCCTCTGTCTTCCTGTCACTAAAGTCTCCTATGAAAAAAGAGCCTTGCACTCTCGTTTGCAGCTCTCTTGAGGTGGCCTTCATTATTCCTTGGATGTGCATTTCTTGCTTTCCTAAACTAATCTTCGTCTCTGACTCTGACTGACTGGTGGTGAAATCCTTTTCTGTCATGTAAGCCAAGGACCCTGCCCATCCTGAGTTGTGCTCCTCTCTCTCTTCTTTTTTTTTAAATTTTATTTTTATTTTATAGCATATATTCTTTGTCATGTATTCAAAACTACTTTTCTTTCTCTGGGAATATAATGATAATGAAGGTGATGATGATGATGACTTCATTCATTCATTTTTAAGGTTTTCTTCTCTACACTGTTGGTTACAAAGTAATGTTTTTGTGTGGCTCTTTTATCTCTTGATTGATTATTCATGGTTAAGAGTTGGGGACTTAAAAGCTGATTGAAAGATCTAAGTGCATGAGTGAGACTTATCAAATCATAACATCTCTGTAGGATGATCAGTACCTGTGGCTTTTCATTTTGAGAAGATTAGATATTCAGAGAAAAGTCTGACCTATATTCTACTGGATGGTAAAGGTCTAATTTGTTCTGGCAGAGTCCAGCCATTAGGCATTCAGTATTCATTTATTAACTTAAATTTCCTCTTTTTGGTATACTTCTTATACATCCCCTACACCCTAAGCAATTACTAATCCCTATAACCTTTGTTTTAAACTTTATAGAAAAAAATCCCACTCAAACTTCTGAGGCAGAGGTAATTGATTCTAAGAATAGATTGGAAAAGGTCAGGAGAGTAAATCTAGTCTGGTAGAATTTGAATTGCCTTTCAAATAGTTTTTCCTAATCTTGATCTTACTGATTGAGCCATTTTTCCTTCACTTACAGTTGTAGCACTTCTGGGTGTGGTCAGTTTCAGAATGCCTGAAGGATTCTGTAGTAGAATGTACTTGCTTACTAAGTTTTCTAATTGCTGACTTACATTCATCTTTCACATGCTTACTTGATCACTTATACTGTAATTTTAGCTTTCAAACTCCTATCAATGTTGTCTTCCCTCGTGCTCTCTCCATCCTCAGAGATTAAAAATAGGTATTTTTTCTTGTAATTTTGGCAGAGTGCAGGAGTGAGCAAAATCATATGTATGTGTTCAATCTATCCGAATCTTCATAGACATTCTATTACCTTCTTTGTCAAATCTGTCTGCTATTTTATAGTATATTTTCTTTTTTATAGCTTTCATTTCTTATTTTCTTCAATCATTTTCGACATGCTAAATTTTTGTTTTAAGATAATAGAATCCTGCAATCACTGAAATGAGATGTTATCAAGATGAAATTATTTCTCTATGGTTTGTAATTTTTTTAGAGTTGGTTATCCCACTCAGGGTAAAAATGTTAGGGTAATAAGAATATATCTTAGATGATGGCAGATTTACATTCCCTCCTATTATCTATTCCTTTACCTTTGCTTCCTAAATGTCATAGCAATTTGAGAGAATTGAGCATGTTAAACAAGTAAAAAAACCACACAAATGAAATCCAGAATCTTATTATTACAGCGTGACTCTCTCTTTATAGGAGTTGATCTGATTTGTAAGGATGGGCAGGAAGAGATATTTTGTGTGTGTGTGCGTGTGTGTGTTTTAAATAGATTTGAATGAATTAGATGGTCCCTCATAAGTTTGTCTCTGTAGCTTAGGACTTAAAACAAAGGATGATATTTCTTCTGGGATCACTTTTAACTGTGTTGTGTACCTTTTCCCCAAATAAAATAACAAAATGAAGAAGGAAAGAAATGCAGTGAGTGAGACAAATAGACAAATGCAGTGAGTGAGACAAATGGCTATCAAGCATGTGATAGCCATTGACCTCTGGAGTCATACCCCAGTGAGCTGCCACCCTGTGCAAGTTCCGTGGCTTTCTTTAAGCTGCAGGATCTTCTTCTGTGAAATATGTAATAATCATGCCCACTTACAGTGTGGTAAGGAGCTGATGACATAATGACATAATACTACCACAGTGCCCAATTCCTGGTCAGAGCTCAATATATGATAGAGAATATAATAGCTATCACATCATTGGTGTCAGACTAAAATGGCCTGCAGAGTTCATATTCCTATTAGGTACTTAAAATCACTAGTTTCACATCCACATAATATTATAACACTAAATTTGATTAATGTCCCTTCCCTCCTTCCCTCCCTCCTTTCCTTCCTACCTTCAATTGTCTGTTAGATTCAAAATCAGAGTAATATTTAAATACTCCCTCTCATTGCAATTATATGTATTGGAATATAATTTTTCTAAAACCACAAATGAAAACACATAGACATTCACAGAAGTGTCTCCAGGTTAAGCATCAGTTTCAGCTTGACCTCTTTGAGAAAACATTGCACTGGCACTTTAAAGCAAAAATACTTCCCCCATTTCAGTAATGGCAAGGGAAAAATTATGTCTTGATTCCAGACACCATGGCGCTCTGTGAATCTATCCTATTAATTTACTATAAACCTAAGTTCAAGCACATACTTTGTTTGGCATCATAAAATGAATCATAGATTTAAAGCAAGCAAGCCAACAGATACATAAACAAATGCAATCAGAAGATTTGCATTACCAAGTAAAAATGCTGATTTTCTGAGACGAACTGGGCTAACAGCTTGTTCTTCATTAAAATCCTGGATGAGTCCTGCATGGGTTGGGTTAATAATCCTAGTTGATTGTATTATGTAAAGGTTAATAATAGACAGACCAGTGCTCGTCTATTGTGAAGTCAACATGTGTGTTTTAAATCATGTTTCTAAAAGATGTATGACAGTCAGATAGCCACTGGCCAATTTTCCTTGCAAATGGACATTTCTTGATGAAAATTAGTGACTAGAAACTTCTTACAAGAACAAAAATTTGTCTTGTGATACCATATTTTTGAAAAAAAAAAACCAACGTATTAATATTTATCTTTCTTAAATCTTGCAGAATGAGAGTCTTTGTAAGAAACAACATAAAACTGATTAAGAAGGTCAAACTGCCCTTTGGATCAGACAGTGCTATTTGAGGACTGTACCTACTCTTCTGTGACCTAGAAAAGTCGTACCAGTGATATTTGCAGGGTTTGAACAACTGAACAGTGTGACATTATCAGGCAAGAATTCAAACTTCCATTTACTAGAAATTCATAAACTTGGACTTTTCTTGATCAGTAATCATTCCTAACTATTTCCTCTATAATATGGAGACATTGATTTCAGGGGCTTCTGTCAGAATTAAATAAGATGCTGTATTTAAAGTTCCTATACATTTCTTGAAATTGAATAGGCACTCAATAAATAGAATTCCCTTTTCTCCCTAATCTTAATTCAAATCACTGTCGGGAATTTCAATGAAGTAATGTAAAGTCATAAATAAAGGTAGAAATTGATTAAGTGATAAATATCAATAAAAGCTGTGGGAACTCAGACAAGGCGGAAGTCACCAGGGATGTGACAGTTTATAATGAGACATGATCCAGCATTTTGGTGGAACTAATATAGAGAAGGAGGCTGTTTATTATAGCTTTGATATTCAGTATGTTTTATAACACTTTACGTTTTTGAGAAATGCTAGCTTATAAATAATGAATATCACAAATCTTGTGGTTCCAGAATATTTGAATTTTTAGTGTACTCTGAGTGCATTGTGTTGCTAAATTGGCAAGACAACATAGACTATATATCACATCCACAGACATAATCTAAATTGCTTTCTCAGAAGTTTCTTGTTAGGACTGATTTATCCTTAGTGGACAAAGAACTGAGCAAATTGAATGTGGCAGGGTAAATGAGGATTAGCAGTTTTACTTTAAGATGATCTCTAAGTTAGATCTATTAATTTTTAGAACAACTAATTCAGAGTCTTTTACAAATGAATTTTGTAGTCACAGTAATTAGGATTTTAAGTCGGCAGTTTATCAAATTATAGGAAAACATTTCACTGTACATACTATTGGAAGCACTGGCAGAAGAACCACAGTTCTCCTTGGTAATATGCTTTTTAAAATTAATGTATAGTGCTTAATTTATCTCCTGTGGCATATTTTGAAGCTTCCCATGAGTTGAAGTTTGTGATGTAAAACAAAATCTAAGAAGGAATCAGGAAGGAAATTACTCAAAATTTTTTCCCTCTTTTATTTTCTTATTTAAAAATATTGTATTAGTTTATTGCAATTGTACATTATAGTGACATTCAATGTGATAAAAACTTAAATGCACACAGCTCTTGATTATTTCCTTCCACATTCCACACTGCTCTCTCCTCCTCCCTCCCCATATGAGTTAGTGAGGTTGGTAGTAACACCTTCACGTATTGCCATAGTATTATTTGAACGGTTTCCATACACTAAACTTCAAGTTAGCCTAGAAAGTCAATTGATTCATGCATCTCATTTGAAATTTACTAAATTTAGGAGAGTTGTAGCAGAGTTGAAAAAGCATTAGCTCAGGAGTTGAAGAAAGATCCAAAAATTGATCCACTGCTGAAGGCAGGTACCCTTGCACAAATTACTTAAGTCTTCAAAGTTTAGATTTTTCATCAATAAAAAACAAACACAACAATAGTGTTAATAAAAGCCAACTAAACTCATTGCACAGAGTTGTCATAAAGATACATTAACGGGTGGTTGCTGAGTATCCCATACTCTGCCAGTTGCTCACCTTAAAAAGGAGCAAAAAAAAATCAGGCAGGGTCTGTTCTACATGCAAGTGACAGATAAACACACAATAAGATATAAAAACAAAACATGTAAAATCACTGGAGAAATTCTCCAAAGGAGAAAAATGTGGCTGCATGTAATAGCAGATTGATTTGTCAAGTTCAGTAAAGCTTCATGGAAGAGATGGATTTTGAGCTCTAGTTTAAAGGATGCATAGAGTGGGGGAAGACTAAGAGTCTCTGGAGGGGGAACAGCATGCATGGAGGACACATGGAGTTGTGACTGAAAGAAGACAAATGAGGATGTAGCAGAAAGAGGGACAACTTGCTGTCAATTGAGACTTGAAAGAAAAAGGGTTTTGTAGGCAATATTAAAGATTTGAGATTTTATCCTTAAGCAATGAAAGCTCACAGGAAGATTTTAATATGTGGGATGATGTAACTATATTTTGTGGCTACTGAATGGAAGAACAGCACACAAACGGTAATTAGGAGGCTATTGTGTAGTCCAGGTAAGAGAGTGGTGTCTTTGACTAGGGCGCTGTGGGCTTGTGCAGATAGGTGAAATATTTTGAGAGCCACTCAGGATGGGCTGGGTAAGGAGTATGGCTGAGAGGGAGATCTCAAGCTTGATTCCTCTGTTACTGGGTTAGCTATTATGCTGGGTTTTTTTTATATATATAAAAGGAAACCACCATAGGAAAGAACATATGAGTTCAGTGATTATATATATATAATATAAAATCAGTGATTATATATATACATATATATAATCATCTTTGAAATGCTTCTGAGACATGCAAATGCAGATGTCAAGAAGAATTTGGATTGTAGAGATTATAAGCCTTATTCGTTTTTCCTTCTTTTATTTGTATCTTTAACATGCGCTCTATGTGTGCACTACCATGCCTGGCCCACTCTTCAATCTTCTGTCTCCAGTCTCCAAGGGTCTTCAGTGAATGGCTCACACTTTACTCTCTTACACAAGTCAGAAACCCGAGGTTGACTTTGAACATTTTAAATTATTTTCATCACCCTGCTCCTGTCCCCAGTTGTTGTAGGCATGTCAACGCCATTCATGCTCTGCTACATCTTTCATTCTCATTACCATTGCTTTAGCTCAAGGTACTCAGCTTGGCACTGTTGCCATGTGGGGCCTGGGTAGCTCTTTGCCGTGGGGTGTTCAGCAGTATTCCTGTCCTCTGTCTTCTCTATTTCAGCATTACTTCTAGTTATGTATGAGGTGGCCATGTCTCTCGACATTGTCAAATATCCTCTGGAGGCCAACATCGCCCTCATATAAAAACCATGGCTTTTGCCAAGCCACCATCGCTTCTTTAACTTGTAAAGGCTAACTGATCTCCTAACCCCCATAGGCGATTCCTTTGAATCCACTCTTCAATCCATTGCTACAGTGACTTTCTAAGGCACAGATATGCTTATGTCTGTCTTTGAACATCCCTCCCCCCAGTTTAAGTGTCTGCATTGTTTTTACAACAAAGTGGAATCCTACTATGACTTAGAAGGCATCGCTTGATCTTTCACTACTCAGTCATTGGTGGCATTTGACATCATTCTATCCTCACCCACTGTGCATTTGGCCAGACTGGTCATCTTTTGTTTTTCTCTTTCTGTCTCAGACACTTTTTACATGCCATTCCCTTCTTTGAAATGTCCTTTTTTTTATTTCCTATCTCTTTATTCTCAGCTTGACTTTGTTAATGTTTATTTGTTCTTCATATCTCTGCATATTTGTTCCTTTTTCCTCCCAGAAGAGCCTTTGAGAAGGATGACCAACTATGTCATCCATGCAGATATGCAGTTGAGTGAATGTTCCACCAGTAATCACCCCTTCTGCTTTTCTCTGTAGTGTGGGAAACAGAATTCTTTGATGTCATTCCTCAGTAAATAAATGCCAATGTACCAGCATAATCCTTTTTTTCTGTTGTAAAAGTGTCTCAACATTAAAGATTGCCTCTCAGTTCTTCTGTTACAAGTTAACACCCTATAGTTCTTCTTAACAACTTGTCTTTAAATAAATAATTGTGTAATTGGTTGCCTAATGTCTGCATTCACCTCTATGAAGATAAGAACCAAATTCTTTTAGTTCCTCAATGTGTACTTAGTGCCTAGCTGCTTGTTTCAGCCATAGTTAATACTCAATAAATAGTGGTTCAATGAATTAATAAATAATTAGATATGAATATGAGTTATATATCAAATTGCTCTGATAGAAATGTTTTATTATGATGGTTGAATTTAAAAACTTGGGGGCATCATTCTAGTCTTTGATGTACTCAGAGTAAATTGCTGTAGGCTTCATACTATGAAAAATAAAATCTGTTTTAAAATGATTTGGGATTTTAGTTTCAAGTGTGCTATACAATATTTCCTCCTTTTGATTTTCCTGTCAACCCCTGGAGGGGAACTCTAACTTGGATGCAGAGGGATGTACAAACTCGGTTTATTAAATAAAAACTTGGTGCAACAAACTATGAGATAGTTACAGAGACTTGTCCACAAATAATTGCAAATTCCAAGTATTCCTATTCATATACTGCAATAAAGTTACTTCCCCCTGGGTTTTGGCAGAGAAAAAAAAATTAGTTATTGCTGGAATAGAGGGTATGTATAGGAAGTGTACCAAGAAGAGGAAGTTCAGGTTGACATCCCTCCCACAATTTTAATGTCTGCATTGTTCACAGAACAAAGTGGACTCCTACTGTGACCTACAGGGTCTTCCTCAAATCAGGCATTGACCTCATTTGAGATCATTCTATCCTCACCCATTGCGTACGAATGCTGAATGACTTGGCTGCCAGAACAAATAATGACTAGTAATATCCCTAAAAACATTTGCAGTTATCATTCTTAAGGCTTAAATCAAAATATGTCTGAAGAGAAAATGAGGAAGTTAATATCCTTTCTGTGAACCTGCCAGGAAGGAGAATTCATCACTAACACTTTATTGGTCTGATTGGCAGAGAGATGGAGTGGAGTGATGGTAGGTTCTTTAATCAGAGATTAATGACTGTTAATTAACCTGGCATGGATACAACTCGCAGCTTTTCTCCTAAATCATTGTCGTACCATTTTGGACATGTTTCCTATTTTCTGTAGTATGGCTAACAATTCTTAGAAAATATTTTCAATATGATTTACTGAATTGTATGTCTGTTAATCTGTAGTATCCTGCCATTCCTCCTTCCCAGGGATCCAGCCATGATGATTTTTGTTTTGTTTTGTGTTTCCCTATGTTTGTGAAGCTCTGTTATCACCCTTTCAACTAGCTAATCCCTACTCATCTCGTTGCACAAATCCCAGCAACTGGTATTTATTTATTATTTATTCATTCGTTCATTCATTCATTCATTACTGGGAATTGACCCCAGTATGTGAATGGAATCATACCATATGTAACAATTTGAGACTGGTCTCTTTCACTTAGAATGCAGGTTACTGCCACAGCTCCTTAATAGCTGGATCTTGAGCAAGGCTTAGTCTGCTGGAGTCCTGCAAGGTAGACGATTCCAAAAGAAGGAATGTGTGGCATATCCCACTTTGAATTAGGCTATATTCTGGAAATTTTGGCTACTTTGAGTTTTGTTTTTACATTAATTATAAGGAAAATTTCTTAGAAACAGATGGTGGCTGGACGGATAGTGATTTCTTAATATTAGCTGAAAAAGCAGTGCCTCAAGACAACCCAATTCATTAACCTCATACAAACATTAGTTAAGAAACAGGCTTTGCAAGTTTATCTAAAATAGTTACTACGAATAATCTTTGCCCATTCCCACCTTGTCTCCCTGAAATTTTACAGGATACATTAACCCTCTAGCTACCTGAGATAAGATAAGAACACTGCTTAAAGGAGCTAAACAAATAGTAAAGATTTAAACTAATGGAAAAGAATTTTTATATATGTGTTGTATTTTGTAACCTTAAGAATTTTTTATGTACTAAAAGAATTTTTATATAAGTGTTGTATTTTGTAAGAAAAACAAGTCTGTAAAAATTCCTGTTCTATATGCCTCGCTGCAAAAAAAAAAAAATAGTATAAAACAGCTACTAGCAAACAATAAAACATATATGCTTCTTCACTGCATTCGGTGTGAGAATATTCTCGAGACCTCATCTCATTCCACATCTATCGAAGGACCCCTGACCCCACTGCCCAGATGGTTGGACCCCAGCAGTTTACATTTTTCCCCCTTTGGTGAATTTTAGCAGTTTGTACTTTTGAAGAGTTTGATTCATTTTATTTAAGCTGTCAAATGTATGTACATTATGCACTTTGAAATGTTCTCTTACTGTCCTTTATATGTTGGTGGGGTCTGTAGTAATGGATCCTCTTTTATTCCTCATGTAGTTAATTTGTCCTGGTCTGTCTCTCCAACTTTGTAGCCAGTGGTTTGCTTTGTGCCTTCACTTCCATGATGGGTTTAGGAAGAATTACTGATTTTCAGTTTTTGTTTCTCAGTTTATTAATGCTATGAAAATGATGATTTACAATCTTTTTACATACTGGGTTAGAACCAAGAAGTCCTAAAATATTATACTTTTTACTTACAAATATCATACATGTTTTAAATAACTGAGGTAAAAATGTATATTATGTTTGCTCAGATGTATACTATTTTTGTTGCTATTAATTCAGTCTTTAAGTTTCAAGTTTCATTAGGTAGTATTTCTCTGCCACAAGCAAACTATTCCATATTTCCTTTAGATTAATTTACTAGCAAGGAATTTTCTTGATTTGCCTTCATCTAAGAATGTTTTATTTCACTTACAATTTTAAAGGATATGTTTTTTTTTTGTATTGAATGCTGGGTATTCAAAAATACCTAATTTTTTTCACTATCTTTGGGCAAATATTGGTTCTAATGAGAAATCTTCTGTCATGAATCATTGTTTCTTTATAAGTAATACATCATTTTTCTTTTGACTGCTTTCAGGATTTGTTTTCTTGCTCTCAGTATGATTATGCTATCTGTGCATAAGCTTCTTTGAGTTTATCTTGTTTGTGTTTGCTGAGCATTTTGAATCTTTATGATTATGTCTTTTGACCAATATTATAAGCATACATCATTTTATCTCTTTAAATGTTTTTCCATTTAAAACTTCTTTTACTTCTGGGACTCTGATGACATGAATATTAGCCTTTTAAATATTTTTTTGTTGCAAATTTTTGAGACTCTTTTATTTAAAAGTTTAAAAAATAAAACTCTGTTGTTCAGATAGTTTCAAGATCTACTTTGCCATTTCCAATCTCTGTTGAGTTCATACAGTAAGTTATTTTAAGTTGCTGCATTTTTAAATTCTAAATTTTTCATTTGGTTGTTTTTAAATATGTAAAAAATTTTGTAAGCCTAAAATCCAATGATTTACATACCCAAACTTATTAAAATTCTCTTCCATTAATGTCTATAAAATTTATGGATTTAAATAAATCTATAATTTTAAAAATTTATGTATATATATATTTTTAAAAATTTTTTAATTGGTGCATTGTAATCATACATGATAATGAGGTACAAGCTGGTAGAGGCATACATACACACAGCATTCATTTAACCCTTCCCCAGTTCCCACCCCATTCCCTTCCCCCTCCCTCCTTCTTATGTTGGGCTTAGTGATTGACTTTGATATGTTTGTGAATGTACATCATGTGCATTAGGGTGTTTCCCCTCTCCCTTCTTCTATCACTTTCAATTAAGTTGCCTTCTTTGCTCATCTAAGGTTTCTCCTTCTTTGTCTAGTATCCCTCCTTTGGCCCACTTTCTCCCTAGCTTCTGCATATTAGGGAGAGCATATGATGTTTTACTTTTTGTGACTGACTAATCTCACTTAACATAATGTTTTCCAGTTCTATCCATTTCCCTGAAAATGACATGATTTTGTTCTTCTTTGTGGCTGAGTAAAATTTCATTGTGTATATATCCCATAGTTTTGTAATCCATTCATCTGTTGATGGACATTTTGGCTGGTTCCATAGTTTGGCAATTGTGAATTGTGCAGCTATAAACATAGATACACATGCATCGGTCTGATAGTTTGGTTTCCATTCTTTTGGGTAGATACCCAGAAGTGGTATTGCTGGATGACATGGTAGGTTCTCTCATTCATCTGAGGATCCTCCCATACTGTTTTCCAAAGTGGTTGTACTAATTTGCAATCCCACCAATAATGTATTAGAGTTCCCATTTCTCTATACCCTTGCCAGAATTTGTTGTTGTTTGTGTTTTTAATAATTGCCATTCTAATTGGTGTTAGGTGAAATCTCAGGGTAGTTTTATTTTGCATCTCTGATTGCTAATGATGTTGAACATTTTTTCATACACTTATTGGCCATTTGTATTTCTTCTTTTGTGAAGTGTCTATTTAGTTAACGAGCCCATTTTTTATTGGGTTATTTGTGGGTGAGTTTCCTGAGTTCTCTGTATATTCTAGATATTCCTCTACTGGAGGAGTATGTTTTTATTGGTGCATTGTAATCATACATCTTAATGAGGTACAAGATGGTAGAGGCATACATGCAGTTTTAATAAAATCTTTGTTGGGTATGGAAATTAATTTTGTATTCAATTCCAGAAACTCCTCTTGCAATAATTTGAAAATATAAATAAGATTCCTGAAAGATAGCAGTGAGTAAGTATCAGATAAGATTTTGGGATTTTATTTTCCAGTAACTCTTAGAGAGGTCTCATTGGGCTTCCTTGGCTATTAAAAAAACTTGAAAAAAGAGTAAAAGATAAAAATTTAGCAACACTTTCATGGGAAATAGAGATGATGGATTCTGTTTTCTGATGGTTACTATTTGTTAGTCTCTGAGTGTACCTGCGATAATTTTTAAACATAATACACTTTAAATGAAATACCATAGTGCCTTATTTAGTTCAGTTGATGTTTCATATTTTTTTGTTGAGAATGTTTTTGGAGAAGTAATTTTTTTCTTATCATTCACTTATGAATGTTCATATAATGAAAAGGTTAGTGCTAATTCTATATATCTATTAAGAAAAGTTAATTTTAATAACCAAGCTGATGTTTATTGAACAATTATGTTTCAAGTGTCAATAGATACTTTCATAAGGACTATCTCTTTATATATATTAAATTAAAGATAAAATAAAATAATTAAATATGTTAAGTGAATGAGGCAAATACTCTTATTATCTCTATATGAAAATTAGATGCTGAGACACAGAGACCATATTCATTTATTCCAGGTCACCAGCCAACCCACATACACTGAGTTCAGATCCATTATTTACTCCTTTTCTTCTACCAGTACTGTTGAAGTCCTACTATACATATGCCAGCCACAAGGAATATGTGGATTAAACGAAGCAGTGACTTTCTAAAAGTATATTTGGTAAACAGACCAAGAAAGAAAGACTCCAGATATATGGAACTAGAGGGACCCTGGATGGACATCTATAAGCAGATCATTGAATTCATAATTAGAAGGCCACTCCACATTACAACAGCTCAGAGTTCAATTAATAAGGGAGAATTGTATGGGAAAAGATACTTTTCCCATCCGATTGGTGATTTCTAGTTTTATATTTTCACACATAAAGCATATTAATTGTTTAGGAAACTAGATAAACCCTGGTCACACAGTATGATAACTGGTAGGTGAGGCATGTGCATGAGTGCTGTGGAAGGAAGGGTGAGAGGTGCAGACCTGTCTAGGGAAGTGACGTAAGGCTTAGCAGAGGAGCTAACACAGTTATCTCTCAGACATTGATACTTCTCAATTTTCAGTGATGGGGTTATGTCTTGATAAACTATTGTAATTTAAAAGTATTTTAAGTCAAAAATGCATTTAATACACCCAATCTTGTGAGCATCAAAGTTTAGCAACACAGCACACTATAAGGGGTTGGCTTGTTTCCCTCATCATCATGAGGTTGACTGGGAGCTGCAGTTCATTGCTGCTGCCCAGCACCCATCCCTCCATATACACATCCTGCCCTCTATCCTTCCATCTGTTCATCCTTTACACTAGTTTATCAACCCGATTTTTAATTTGTGGCTATTTGCAGCATCCTAGATCCTACGAATAGGCAAAGAGCTATAATTAGAGTATAGAAATCTGTTCTGTGAATGAAAATTACTAAAAATAAGACAAGAAAATCAAGGACCTATCTTTACTCTATAGAGGGAAATATATACCTTGTATCATCTAGCAAATATGAAGACAAGTAAAGTAAGATTAGTGGAGATGATAGAATTAGTCAATATGCTTTCTCTCACTTAGTCAATGCAAATAATGACCAGGGTTTATCTAGTTTCCTAAACAATTAATATGCTTTATGTGTGAAAATATAAAACTAGAAATCAACAATTGGATGGTAAAAGTATCTTTTCCCATACAATTCTCTCTTATTAATTGAACTCTGAGCCATGGTAATGTGGAGTGGCCTTCTAGTTATGAATTCAATGATCTGTTTATAGATGCCCACCCAGGGTCCCTCTAGTTCCATATATCTGGAGTCAAATGGAGTTATCCTAGAGTTTATCATCAGTTCATTTTCCAGTGAAAAGGGATTTAAATAGCTTAGTGCTTTAGGTCAGCATTAAAAAACCAACACTCATATAATATTTTCTACTTGCAAGACACTGCTCCACACCTAATCCCACAACAGACTTATGATGTTGGTACTGTTCTATCATTTTATAGATGAGGAAACTGAAGAAGAGATAGAATATGTCCAAGTCACATAGCTATAAAATCATAGAGCTGGGATTAAAAAAATCTACATTATATAACAACATTGCCCTCACTCTCCCTCCATTTTATCCTTATTATTATTGTAACATAGATCTTTCCTATCTACTATCTGCAGTTTGCATTTATTTTATTGTTAAAATAAGAACATGTGAAAAATATGAACATTACATGTGAAAAACTTTATAATTTAATTATACAGATCAGTTGCTCTTCCTGATGTTCATACAGAGAGGCCAAAATGACTATTGTTATCTCATTCTACATAGATGAGAAAATGTGACTAAGAGGTATTGGGCTTGATCCAAGGCTACAGGAACATGTAAACTCACGATTTGAACCCAGGTCTTCTGATGACGAGTACAGGACTCAATGACTATTGTACCTCTCCCTGAAGTATGGCTTTCTTAGTGCAGACTTTCCCTCTGGGGTCCTGCCCTTTGTTTTTTCAGCTCTGCACTCCTTTGTCTTCACCTGTGCAGGCCTTGTCAAAATCACCAACTTGGAACCCAATGTGACATTCACACAAATGACTTGCCTGTATGCAGCACTGCTTCAACTACTGTTCATCCTTGCAATCTCTGCCACTCTCTTCTTTCTGGTTATTGTGTGCTTATTCTGACCTTCCCATGGGTTGTGAGGGATTTGATTATTTTTAATTAGAAAAGACTCTAGTAAATACCAGAAAAGACTCCAAATTAATAAATACCAGAAGAGTGCAGACTATAACAACATTAGGGGCCTGACACATTGCTACCGGGTTTCATGTTCTTTCAGATTTTTCCTTACTGTAACCTTCATCATAAGTTTGTTCCCAATAAACAGGATTCTCTTAATTGTTCTTACAAATACAACTCTTTACAACTCATTGTTCTTTACAAAGACAACATTTACATCAGAGCAAAGTATAACTTGATAAACATTATCAGATTTAAAAATAAGTTTTATTGGTGCATTGTAATTGTACATGATAGTGAGATTCATAGCGATACATTCATATATGCACACAACATCATTTAGTATGGGGTAGGGAACATTATCAGATTTTAAAACGTGACTAACTTCTATAAGACAGTCAGCTTAGAGCGGATATGGTTTCTTGCGTTTCAGTAAAATCATCCAACTACTTATGTTGACTAAACAATTCAATGACAATGCAGGAGATGATAAATGGCTATTAAATGTTACATATAATGAAGAAGTCAAACATAGAATGAGCAGGAAGGTGTGGTTAGTTGGCATCTGCCTGCAAAAGACTTACATTGAGACTCCAAGCAGCCTTTTGATTGAAGACCTCAGCATGCTATTGTGAGTACAAAACGTTCTCTGACATTTGGTGGCTAACACTGTGAGTCAACTCTTGCCACACAGATTTCATTTAGTTTAGTGCCTTTCTACAGTATTATAGTCAGACCACATATGAGAAGTTTTGATAAATTATCAACAGCTTAGAAAGAACCACAAATATTCCCAAGTTCTGAGAAAAAAGTAGACAAGGAAGAATAGTTTCAAGAGTTCACAGAGATATGAGTTTATATATCATTTACTCATATTTATATGAGTTTATATATACCATCTATATATCAGATGGTATTCGATTGGCAACTTCACTATTCCTATTACTTCAGAGCAACTGTCCTGATTCCTAAAATTATGTAAGAGGTGGAACTCCTTGCTTCCACATCATACTCTGAAACTGATGAAAAAAACATCAGATTTTCATTCAGTATTTCATGATTAGAAATCAGTGTGAAAATTACCTTGTGGCACAATGTTTATGACCAGTGGGGTATAGAAGTCATAATACAGATATGCCAAAGACATCACCTTGATCTCAGCTATTGTATTTCTTCATTCATACATTCCCATCTTGCACAAATATTCAGTTATTACTCTTTTTTATATTACATAATTATGTTACATTGTATAACATGATAATTCCTTCTTTCAGTAGCAGATCCAGTGCTCTGACTGATCTTTTTGCCCTCTAAATTTGGTTTTCTATTTATGTATAAAAATCTTCTATCTTTGGTTCTTATAAAAATTTTCTGTTTTCTACTGTTGTTCAGTGTCATTTCACATTTTTTCTCTCTTCTCTGTGCCAATACAGATCTGATCTGAAATTCAATAAATGTCTCAAAGTGGATTTGCGAAAGTCTTAAATAAATTTAATTTTCTCAAAATTAATTCCATAGTTTAATCTTTATTTACATATCATTATCTTAGGCAAGCCCTTTGTTTTTAGTTTCCCTAGTTACAAATTTCCCTTCGCTCAAAATCCTGTAGGGAAGTTGCCCCTCTCTCTGGTTGCTTACTTTCTTTGTACTGTTAACCATTATTAGGAAACTAGTCATTTTCTAATAATTCTCCGAAGACCTCAGTTTACCTCAATTGCTGAAAGATGGCCATGCCATAATTGTGGAATAGCACACACAATGTGAATTTACCAGTTCTAGTTTTATATATACTGGGACTCCATATGACTTCATATCTTCAAACAATCAGTTGCTAAGATATATTTTGTCAAACAATCCAACAATACAATAAGGGGAAAATAATCTTGTTTTTGTCAAATTGCTCCTGTCAACACAAGTGAACTGTAATAAAAAATAAAGATTATGGATCTATAAACTCTTAACTCCAAAATAATGTGAAAAATGGGTTTCAGTGCATACATACACTTTCTTAGGGGAGGATTTATTACGGTTGTTAGATTCTCAGCACCTTGCACACTTGGTGAATTTGAATAAAAGTTGAATGATTTATAAATAAGTAAAAACAATTCCCTCAGAGAGGTCTAGGAATGATAATGGTCACATTTTTTCCCTTTGAATTTTGCCTGTAAAAATCTCTCTAGTTTCTCCTTTTTGGTAGTCTTAGGAGGTAGATATTTGAAGTTCTGAATCTATCTTTCATTTTTTTCTTTTTCATTCATACTTTCTAGCTCTTTATTATGATGTGTTAAGAATGATGTATTAGTTAATTTTTCAACTATGTTTTTCTACTACTCATTTTATTCTATAGTTTTCATTTTGATGTTAGTAGTATTTTCTCAAAATATATTGTCTTTTTACCAGTAGCCTGACCTTTAGACTTTATTAGACTTGACGCACTTAATGGTTTCTGGCCCACAAAGTTTCCTTTCCTTGATTTTGAATGAAGTTATGAGTTTAAGAGATAACTTTATATCACTTTTTAGAAGCACAGTATGGCCAGACCTGAGGGATATGAGACATGTGTGCTCACTGTCTTTAAGTAGAGAGCCTTACATTTTTTCCTCTGTGTCCTTTGTAATCAATGACCACTCATTAAAAAATATCTTACTAAAATTATATAGAAACATTATTCAGTATAAAAGTAAAGAAAAATCCAATGAATAAACTGAAATTGCATCATTAAACACTTTTTCATTTATCAAGTCTTTCATACTACCTGCACCTTTAATCCAGGAAATGGTAACAATGTGGTAGTCAGGAACTGAGAAAAATGCAATTAAGTTTAAATTAAAAGAAGAGAACATTGTTATGTGATTTAAGAGGAGATAGCATTCTTTTTAGCAAAATAAGACATAAAATTTATGCTCTTTGAGTTGAGAGGAGGATGTGTAGCAGTGGAGATAGCTATTAGAAGGAAATTAACTTTCTTAGCATAACATGTCTGTGATTATTATTATTGTTATCTTTATTTTTCAGTCAGCCAAAGAAAAGATTATCAGGAACCCATGGCAGAATACCACTCCAAATGCCCTTTGTTCCCTTTCTACCCTCAGTATAGGAAATGTCCCTACCTCTCTTCTATATCAGAATGAGAGTTAGAAGGAAAAACTGTGACCCACATCTCAGGAAGCTGGAAAATTTACTAAGGAACAAGAAAATGTGAAGCTTGGTAGCCACTAGGTAAATGACCAAAGCTCTGTTTAAAGAAGGTAGAGGGACTTTGGGCTAGGAGAAGACCAAATATGAGTGAAGGATTGGGGAAAGGAGTTAGTAGGATGACATATGAAGGTTTGTACTATCCTCCACTAACCCAGGGAGCATCTGTGCGAGGGTCCACAGAAGAAAGGAGTAGCGCGTCATGTTTGTGTATCATGCTTTGGGAAGAATTAGGTGGATAAATCTATGATTTTACTCCTTTCCCAAACTCCACACAGTTGAAATCTACCACTGTAAACCTGGAACGGGAATTGATTGATACTTAATTTGGTCTTGTGTCTATGTGGTAATGATAAGAAGTAGACCAGATCTCCCTCCTACCCCTGACTCTGATATGCATCTAAGATAGCTCCAGTGTGTTGAATGAGACTATGGGCCAGAAGGGTAGCTCTTTTCAGGTATTATGGCCTGAAGAACAGTAAGACTTATCTCTCTGCCTGTATCACTTTATCCCCAATTGCTTGCTTAGCTAACTTCTCTCCTACTCTATGTCTCAACTAAGGAGTCTCTCCTGAAAAGGCCTCTTCCTTTTCCTCTCCCACATTTAGCATGGCATCCTATGCCACCTCTGTCTTAGTATTTCTTACTTTACATTGCAATTGTCTGTTTCTTTTCTGTATCCCCAGACCAAAATATAGGATGCAAAACTATATCTATCATGTGTACAATTGTACTTGGAATATCTAGCACTGGACCTGGAAGAGCTAGATATTTGCATTGCTGGTTGTGTCTGCTGTTCAAGTGCTAAATAATTAGACACTAGATACATAGATAGGTAGACAGGTGATAGATAGATGGATACATAGCATTTAGTGAATACCTTGTGCCAGGCCAGGCTCTAGAAACTTCATATATATTAACCAATTTAATATACAGAATAGATAGATACTGTTTAATAAAAAATAGAATACTTGGTATAATTTTGTTCTTACCATAAATGATAATCACTATTATGAAAGGTTTCACTTTTATAGATAAGTAGATGGAGGTACAGAAAATGTAAATAAATTGAGGTAACATAGCTAGAAAATGGTAAACTGAGATTTTAGTCCAGTGACCTAGTACTTGAGCTTATGTTTCCACCAATAATATTAGACTACTTCTCAACAAAGGAATTATAAACCTCCAGTAATTTGAAGTAATCTCTCTCTCTCTCTCTCTTCTCTCTTCTCTCTTCTCTCTTCTCTCTTCTCTCTTCTCTCTCTCTCTCTCTCTCTCTCTCTCTCTCTCTCTCTCTCTCTCTCTCTCTCTTTCTTTTAAAGGTATCCTACTACCCTGGAACAATTCTAATATAAACATAAATAAATATCCTCCCAAAAATGACTTTAGAGATCAGAGCCAGGTTTATGAAAACTAGGCTTACATGCTTGAAGACAATTGTCTTTCTGTAACGAGGTCATAGGAAATCCTTTACCAAATAAGAAGACAGAAGCAAAACAAACTTAGACATTCTAAGATTTCTCTTGACAGAGGGGGTAGACATTGTAGTTTATCTGCTCACCTGACAACAATCCAAACAAGAAGTCAATAGCTCTTGTAATCATCTTTCCAAATGGTAGCTTCATCTCTTACTCTGAAATAATCATGGGTAGGCAAAATTTCAAGTATCTGTCTTCCAGCTGCAATGGAATTCCATGACATCTTAACTCCCTTTTCCCCTGACTATCCATTACACAATGATCAAAGAGTATGAACATAGCTTGGTTTAACCTGAGTGTGGACAATGTGTTTGTCCACATTGTTTTTCAGTTTGCCTATGAACCTGGTGAGATTGGTTGAATCACTTAAGTTATTTGTGCTTCACTGAGCTCCTCCATATGTAGTCCTCCATGGCCAAATTAGAGCCTACCTTTTACCTCAGTTCTCCCAACCCTCTTTTCAGCTGCTTGGTAAGAAAATCAGAGTTCTATTTTTAGTTAATTTTAGTGGCAAACCTGAAAACAATCTAATCTCAGAAATTTTGAGCTTCAAGTGGTGTTATGCTTGTCAAACAGCTTTGCTGGACCTACAATTTATGAAGTCTTGGGCCCAGGATGAAAGCATCTTTATCAGCCTCTTTCTGGAGCAATGGGAGAGCTGTGTAGGGACAGGGGAGTATTTCCATCCAGCACCTGGTTTTAAGCAGGGAGCTTGGATTCTATCCTTTGTCCAGTGTAGAATTTTTATCCCTCTTATTTGTGGTCATTGACACATGGGTCACTCCTGCCTGTTTCCTGACCACATCCTGCACATTTTGGGATTTAGCCATATTCCCTGCTTTGCTTTTCTGATCCAATTCTAGTCTGCAGTGATGATTATTTTGTTTTGCCTGGTTATATAGTTTATATTTTTTCCTTTTAAATGATCTTCTGATTTTTTAATGATTATTTTGGATGGAAAATAGAATGTCGATTAGGAAATTAATTCACTTTCTTGACTAGATTTTTAAAATAGATTTTCAGGTAAAAATTTAGAATGCTATCTGTCTCAGTAGGCTTTGTAACAAATACCAAATCAATTCAATAATCAGACCATAATTTTCTTACCTGCATGTTTAGTCTTCTTGGGATACTATAACAAAATACCATTGACTGGGTGGCTTAAGAATAGATATTTATTTCTCTCAATTCTAGTGGCTGGGAAATTCAAGACCTAGAGTTTGGTTCTTGGTAAGAACCCTCTTACTAGCTTGTAGATGGCCACCATCTCACTCATATGCATGCCTATGCAAGGAGGGAGGGAGGGAGGGAAGGAGAGAGAGAGAGAGAGAGAGAGACAGAGAGAGAGAGACAGAGAGAGAGGGAGGGGGAGGGGGAGGGGGAGGAAGAAAATAGTTTTCTAATGTTTCTTTTTCTTTCTTCTTTTTTCCCTATTTTTTATTCTTTATTTTTGAAACAGGGTCTCATGAAGTTGCGGAGGGACTCACTAAGTAGCTGAGGCTGGCCACAAATTTGCTATCCTCCTGTCTCAGCCTCCCAAATACTGGAATTACAAGTGTGCACCACCATGCCTGGCTCCTTTTTCTTTTTCTCAGGGCACTAATCCCATCACGGTTTCATCTCATGGTCTATTCCTCATCTATTCCGAATTACATCCCAAAGCCTCAGCTCAAATAGCACTATTCTTGGAGTTACAGTTTGATTCAACAAAAGAAGGGAGAAAGCTACAAACATTCAATACATAGCACTGAGCAATCATTACATTATTATTTCCCAGTTTTCTTCAGAAAAATAGTTCATACAATTTCAAAATGTATGTTGAGAATAAAGAGTGCTCAAATAAGTCTAGCAAACTCTAAGTTAAATCAAACAAATAGAATTTTCCACTGTAGTTCTTCTCAGAGTCTTAAACATGTACATGTATATTATGAATTACCTATAGGAAGATTAAATGTGAATTAATGACTTTTTTTCATGCTATGCTTAACTAATATCTCCCAAAAGAGTATTCCAAGGAAAACAATGTACAGAATGCTAATACTTACGAGAGAAAAAAATGTGCATATATATGTAAATGAATTTACATATGTATGGATTTATATATATTCTGAGTACCTAGAAAAAATTGTGTCTTATATAATATACAGGTCATTAACATCAACAAATAGCATAATATTATGAATAACAAAGTCATTGAAAACAGTTTTATTTTTAATCAGTGGAAAGCAGGAATATGGAACAATAGACTGTGTCAGAATAGAGACGTTATTTGATATACAATTCTGCATTTTTAGTTTTAAGCTTCTCTAAAACTAAATTTCGTTTAGAATTTATATACTAAATTTTATATAGAATTTATATCTGTCTCTGTCCTCTCTATATGTTTACATATGTGTATAAACACACATTTTATACACACACATACACACACACACACATACACACACACACAGGAGTTTGCACTGTTAGACAAACAGTGCAAAATGGAGTTGGGGAACTAAGGCCTCCACCTTCCTTCTCAAGGCAAGTCCAAAGACCTCTGAGAGATTTCTAGGCACCGTAGGCTCGGATTCTAACAACTGATAACCTTATTTCAACATCAGAGAAGCCAGACTCTAGAACATCGAAATGATTTCTCAGATTTTCCTAATTGGAGCCCAGGTAGTTCAGTGTTCCTTCCCTACATTGGGTTTCCATGTCATTCCCTCCTCACTGGCCCTTGGTGGATCAGGGGGAACTGTTTAAAAATGATACACTAGTTCTGGCAGAACAATACTCTCAGGCCTTCCATGAGGAGGACACCATTAACACACATGAGAGGGACTATCTTGACACCCATTGGGTTTTATGCCTTAAAATAGGTCATGACTCATAGCTAACAAAGAAATTACAATTCTTTTTTCATTTGCAAAGAAATTTTTCTTTCAGAAAGAATAAAATAGCAAAGTTTATTTTTTAATTTAAAGAGAGAGACTGAATGGTTCCTCTAAATCTTACCAAATGAGCTAGCATCATCACCCACATCAGAAGTAGAAAGAATCCAGGCCCTGGGCCTCAGGGAACAAACTTGTAGAATTTTGGCCAAACTGGGAGTGATTCAGTTTGGTGAATCAGCCCCTTTCCATGACTTCAATTAATGACAGCAGGCTCTAGGAGAAAAGTGGCAGCATTGCTCAGAGCAGTTTGTGTGCTTAACTGTATGAGAAAGCATATAAAAATATTACTCAGAAATAGCAAAGCATGCCTTTGTCCTTATCATATGCTGCCAAGTGAGTCACACAAAATAAAAAATGAACCAGGTGGAGACAGGGAGGCTGAGACAGGAGGATCTCAGGTGTGAGACAAGCCTCAACTACTTAATGAGACCTTCAGTAACTTAGTGACATCTTGTTTCAAAAAAAAAAAAAAAAAGGTTGTATCTCAGAGGTAGAATGCTCTTGGGTTTATTCTCCAGTATCAAAAAATGAAAATGATTACATAATAATATTCTTTAGGTTTTCTGCCTTTTGTTCTTCCTATTTGAAAAGAAAATATGAACTTAGAAATCTAATTATCTTCTGTTGAGGAAATGAGACAAGATGTACTTCAGAGCAAGGAGTTTTTCCTACCAACTTGGTTCTGAGATTGGCAATGGAACTCTAATTTTTGCTGGAGAATGGAGCCTGCTCTGGGATGATGGGGATTTTATGGCTGCTTTTGAGAATCTCCCCTGCAAAGGAGCCCTTTCTCCTGGGTCATCTGAGAACACTCAACAGTAAACATTAAGCTTTGGCAAGTAAAAGCTACATTCAGAAATAAATATGTATATTACAAAGAAAAATATTTTTCCTTGGCCTGTATTTATAGACTAAGAATAACAAAATAGCTTTATTTTCTGTTAAAGTCTCTGTCATCTTGTTTTGCTTTTGCATTTATCAAGGAACTAATTTTCAGTCAGCACATCTGTATTTAAACCTGTTCCACCTCTAATGTAGTATCCTGTTTAGTGTTTCTATAGAATCTGGGGATCATTGTTGATACCATATCAGACTATAATCTCCATGCTTCCCAATTTGTTTAGGACTTGTAGGTAGGTACATGTGGTGTTTGTTAATTTATTGATTGATTATTTTGAAAAGAATATTGGGCACATACTATATGTCATACTGCACTTGTGTCTGGGGAAGAGCAAGAAACTCTGTTTTCAATGAGCTTTAAGTCTACTTATAATCATATATGCTATTAATTCACATTTAATAACTACATAAAATTGAACCATTTTAGTATTTTGAACAAAGAATATTTGTTTCACAAATACTTGAAACCTGTAGGATGCAAGGCATGAACATGGAATTAGTTGCAAGGGGTGCATTAACAGTTGAGCAATCATGCCCTTAGTGGTGACCAACGATAGCATGAAACTATCCCACTCAAGCAGAGGGTTATGAGGATAAAGAACTACACCCAATAATCTTTGGAATGCACATAAGACCTTCTAAAAGCCAGGTGTCTCTAATTCTCATTAGAGGCATAGGCCTTGATTTGTTGATTTTTATTTTGATTAGGCTATATGTATTTATTCCAGAAGTCTATGTTAAATATCAGGGAAATCTGCCTAAATCTCTAACAATAAAATTTATATTTTAAAGGATCATGATAGAAGAATTGGACACTTTCTCATTTCATGGATGAATTGAAGTGCTACATTACCAGACCAACCAGTGTTGATACCATGTCTTTGGTCCCTCATAAGTGAAAATCCTCAGTTTACAGCTCATAGAGCAGGTGTAGAAGTACCGTGTGACTCCATAGTCTTCCTTATCCAAGTCCATAGATTAGCCAATGACCTATCATGTGTCCTGATGCAGAAAAATATATAGGCCAATCAGACTTCTTTGTGTGACCCTAACTAGGACTAGAGGGAGAAGTGAGAGGCATATAAAATGAAGTATAGAGGTGAATCATGATGTGTGATTCAAGTCATAAGTCAGAAGCAAGTTGGAGTTAGAAGGAAACAGAAAACCTTAAAGAAGAAACATATATGAAAATGAAAAAAAAATACTGAGAAATTAGTGATGGGACAGAAAGGAGCAAGCAAAGATACCAGTGACTTATCACTGCAGGTGAGCCATGAAATATGGGGAAAAGATAATGCTTTAATCATGTAATGCAATAACTGTATGTGCTTGATTTTATTGATAGACTTGAGGTTCAGTTTGAAGGTGGAAATTCTGTAGCCTGTCTCTACCATCAATCCGGCTCAAGATGTTTAACTTTTTCTCCATTCCAATTCATTTGTATTTATATAACATACCACCTTACAATCCCCAATACTTCTTGGGATAAATGAAGTGAGTCTTGGGGATTTTTGCCACCAGAAGATGGCAACTAATCTAGATTACCTGAGAGTGGATCATAATTCCTGACTAACATAGGTTTCTATGTTTCTTCTTTTTTGGGGGGGAGTGTTCTTACCTTTCCTGTGCTCTGTGCTCTTGGAATTTGTAAAAACTTTTATTTTTCACTGCCATGCATCAATCAGTGCTTTTGTTTATATAAATATTTCTACCACATTATAAACTGCAGTGTTTCATTTAAACCATTGATTTGTATTTGTAGCACTGAAAACAAACCATTCAGTTTACTTTTGTCAAATCTAATAATAACTCCAATGCCATGCTTGCCAAAACCTCCATTAAAGACATATGCCTTGACTCATCAGTCCCAATAATAGGAAAAAACAACCTTTCCCAGCAGCCGGAGATTTGATGTTGCTGTTAAAGAGGAAAGAAAAAAGAATCTCACCCAAATCCTTATATTTGGGAATGCAGGGAGGCCCCCAGTAGCAGGCAGGATTCTATAATCTCCAGTAATATAGGAGTCAGGCCTTATTGAGGAGGTCAAGTAGATTTATTATGAGAAGAAGGTAGAGACGCTGAGACCAGTAACAGAATAAAAGTCAACAATAATGTTGGGGAGAAGGAGCATTTAGAAGAGAAGCAAAAGTTACACAAATCTCAGAGGAATAGTAGAATCATAATACAACCCAAACTTTATACTCGAACTCTCAATAGCTTGGGCAAAAGGGAGATTAGGTGATAACATAGTTCTCCTTGATAGCAGGATGTGGCATATATTAGTTCATTAAAAGAAAACTGTTTCTGGCCCTTTGATCTGAGGTGAATGTATTATGGGGTTCTTATATAGGCGGCATTGAATAAAATTGTGAATCTCAACTTGTAGGTTGAACACCACATCTATAAATATAGTCAAACAAAAAATTGTGCACTGAAAGGTAATTTTAAAATGAAATATTCTTATAGATTTTATATCTAGTTTTTTAAATTTTTTAAGTTGGTCCTTGGTGAGAGTTTGGTAGTAGATATGTAAAGACAAGTCTGAAGAGGGTTGAAGTGGAGAATGTGTGACAGATTCAAGATGCAAGCCTGTCATGTTGTTTCTTTGGGTAAAAGATAATACTTATACCCATCTAGTATCAATGGGAATGAATGAATGGCTCAACTGAACTAATTTTTTTAAGAAAAGTATTCAGGTTTAATAGAAATATCAATAGGATTTGGAGGATATGCATAATAAATGAGAGTGTGAAACTTAAGACTAAAGGACATTTGGAATCATTGTCCTCCTGTGGCCTCTTTCTGTTTTTAAAAGCTAATTAAATTTATATTTGAATTAACTTATTACATAACATTCAAATTGTAGGTATTAATGAGAGTAACATGATGCAGCAATACATGTATACATTGTGTAATGTTTCAATCAGGTTAGGCATCAGATAGTGTTTAGATAGATACTGCCTCAAACATTTATCGTTTTCTTGGGTGAAACCTTCAAGTATTTTCCTCAAGCCTTTTGAAATGTACAGTACATTATTGTTATCTGTATTCATCCTATCCTGTAGCAGCACACTGAGACTCCTTGTTTCTACCTAGCTGTAACTCAATATCCATTGGTTAACCTTTCCATATCTCTCCCTCTCTGCGATCGTCCTGGCCTCTGGACAATCACCATTTCATTAAGATCAACTTGTTCAGATTCTCCATACAAATGAGATCATATAGTACTTGTCTTTTAGTGCTTGGCTTATATCATTTAACATAATGATCTTCAGTTCCATCCATGTTTTAAAGAATAACAGACACCTGTTGTACGTCTTGTGATCAATGCCTATGTTAGTATACGAGTAGATTTACATGGAATAAAAATGCAAGCACTGCCTCGCACAGGGCCTGGTAGTCAATGACGGGTTCGATTTTCTCAGGGCAAATCAACCTAAGACAGGGCTCGTTGAATGACTCATCGAGACCCCATGACGGGTAAGATTAAGCACCTGGTAGGAAACGACCTAAGACAGGCACAGTCCTTCATGCATTTTAAAATAAAAACGAGGGAGTTGTGGGAGCCCAGCTGGGCCCTATTCCCCCTGGCAGTTGCTATCTGCATATATGAGCAATTATACTGACTCTTCTGCCAATGGCTACATTGGCATCTTGAAGTCTGGAGATTGCCCCTAGGATGCGTAGATGAAAGACCCTCCTACTTCTTGGAAAGTAAAGATATGACCCTAAAGGAGTATGGTTTTATGACTCTAGAAAGTTTGCTTTACCAGGCTATGTTAAGAATGTGGGCTATACGTGTAAAACGAAGAAGTGGTGCTGTTTGTGATCTGACAATGATTGATATGTCACAAATGTCTATGTAACCCTGTTGTACTCAAGAAATATATAAAAAATCCATGCTGAAAAACAATAAATTAAAAAAAAAAGACTTCAAAGGCCAAGGGAAAAAAAAAAGAATAACAGACAGGACTTCATTCATTTTTATGGCTGGATAATATTCTACTATGCATATATACCACATTTTCTTTATCCCCTGAGCTGATGGCAGACACCCAGGTTACCCAGGTTGATTCCTCATCTTAGCTATTATGGAGAGTACTGCAATAAGCATGCAGGTGCAGAGGTCTCTCCCACAAACTGGTTTCACTTCCTTCCAATACATGCCCAATAGTGGGACTCCTTGATAATATAGTAGTTGTATTTTTTAAAAGAATATTTATATATTGTGGGATCTTTATGCTGTTTATCATAATGGCTGTACTAATTCACATTTCTATCAAAGCTTCATCTCATTGAAGCTTGCTTAATTCAGGTGCTGGTCATATGAAAAGTTAATTAAACAAAATACTCATCTTCTCCTCTAAAGCCTGTTCATCTTCCTATCTTTCCTCTCTCAAGACAGTACTGTATCATCTTTTTTTTCTCTTTTAAGTCACACATAACCCATTAGATACCAAAGTCCATATTTTGCCATGTTTATAACTGTCAATTTTATTTCTTTATTCTCTTTGCCACTGAATTAGTTTATGACTCTATTATTTCTCAGTTAGATTATTGTAACAGTCTTCTCAATCATCTCCAGGCTTTTAATTAAATTTTCATATGGTGCTAAAGGTGATTTTTCAAAAACACCAATCTTTTCCTAGGCTTACAACCTTTCATTACCTACCTCAAGTCTTGCACATGAAGCATGGCAGGTAATGCCCTAGATCACCTATGTTTCACCTACAATCCCAGATATATTTTGACATTATCATATAAGCTCGTTACCTATTTCTGCTGAATCATTTGCAGCTGCCTTGAAAATGTCAGATTGTTTGCCTCCTTGCCTTTAATTTATCTCAAACTTTACCTGGAACATTTCCCTGGTGCCATCCAATTTTCTCTAACTTCTCCTTATCTTGGTGTGAATTAAAACTACTTTGAAATTTCATCTAACCCCAATTAGAATGGCAACATCAAGAAATCAAACAACAATAAATGCTGATGAGGATGTAGGGAAATAGGAACTCATACACTGTTGGTGGGATTGCAAATTAGTGTAGCTGCTATGAAGATCAGTGTAGAGATTCCTCAGAAAATTAGGAATGAATCCACCATGTAATCCAGCTATACCACTTCTGGATATATGTCCAACAGGACTGAAATCAGAATGTTATAGTAATACATACATATTAATGTTTACAGCAGCACAATTCATAATAGCCAAATTATGGAACCAACCCAGGTGTGCATCAACAGATGAATGGATTGCAAAATTATTGGCTATACATACAGTGGAATTCTACTCAGCAATAAAGTAGACAAAATTATGTCATTTGCAGGAAAATGGATGGACCTGGAGAGCATTTTGTTAAGTGAGATTAGTCAGTCCAGAAAGTGAAGGATCATATGTTTTCTCTCATATGAAGAAGCTAGGGAGTAATTGGGATACAAGAGGGCTTTAGATAATGAAGGAAAAACCCCAGTGGAGTGAGAAAGGTGGTCTAGGGGAGGGTGGGCAGGAAGAAGAAGAATCAGTGAAGGAAACATTACATACATACATTATGAAACATTATGCATATGCATGAGAATATCAACGCCAATCTCCATACCCTGGATGCGGAAGAGAAGAGTGGGGAGGGAGCCAGGGAAAAGCCCACCGAGTACTATGTGCATGTATGTCACCATCTCTATGAACTACATTACAATGTGAGATATAAGGCACCAATAAAAATATAAAGAAGTAAATATTCAAGAAAAAAATAAAAATTAAAAGTTAATCTAAAAACACCAAAAAAATAAAAAAAGCTCAGGTAACTTTTTCTTATTCTCCTGTGTTGGGCTAGTTTCTTCAGCTTGGACTTTGAGAGCTGGCCACTGTATACATGATGTGGATCATTCTAGTGGAGTAAGGTGAAAAGGGTCAAGTACTGTGTTAGTCATCTTCCTGTTTCTATAACAAAATACTTGAGATAACTAACTTATAAAGACAAAAGGTTTATTTTGATTTATAGCTTTGGAGATTGCAGCCATAATCCATTGGCCTTGTTGCTTTGGAATTGTGATGAAGTGGCACATTGTGATGGAAGAACATGGCAGAATAAAACTGCTTCTGACATGTCATCCAGGAAACCAAAGAGAAAAGAGGAGGGGGCCAGGGTTTCACACTCCCCTTCAAAGGTACACTCTCAAGACCTAAACACCTCTCACTAGGTCTTACCTCTTAAAGCTTCCTTAAGCCAAAGGCTTTAACACAGAGGTATTTGAGAGATACTCAGGATCCAAACTATAGCAAGTGCCATTGGGTCAAGTGCCTTCTTTCTCAGGCTTCTTCGGTTGCAGTGTGTCATGCACACTGAGCTGAGAGCCAGGGACTACCGCAAGGTTGGAATTGGCTTCTTATGTTGAAAAACAGCTGCTTCCCAACATCTATGAACATCTGAGAGGGAGACTGGGAGGTTATCAAAAATCTCCTGATAAAGCTGGGCGTGGTGGCGTATGCTTGTAATCCCAGCATTTGGGAGGGTGAGACCAGAGGATCCGGGTTCACGGCCAGCCTCAGCTACCTAGTGAGGCACTCCACAACTTAGTGAGACCCTGTTTCAAAATAAAGAATAAAAAATAGGCCTGGTGGTATAGCTCGGAGGTAGAATGCTCCTGAGTTCAATTCACAGTACCGCAAAAAAAAAAAAAAAAAAAAAAAAAAAACCTCCACACTTCTGGGAGTGAGTCAACACAGCTGAAGATTTAGACCTCAAGAATGATTAGTCCACCAGCTGATGGCATAAGGGTAGGAAAAACACAGGCATGCTCTATGCATTTTTGCTCTACGCATTTTTTGCAGCACTCTCCCCATCAGCACTAAGGGCACTGGGCAAGCTAAAAGAGAAATAGGTGGTGGTACTTAGAGTAAGAGACTCTGCCTGCCCCTATCCTGCCTTTTCCAGTTCCATGTGTCTTTGTTTCAACCATAAAGAAGAATAAAATGATGTTACTAACAGGAAAATGGATGGAACTACAAAATATTATGCTAAGTGAGATTAGCCAGTCTCAGAAAATGAAGGGTCATATCTTTTCTCTGTATGTGGAAGCTAGAAAGAAATTAGAAAACAAAAGGAACTTCAGATAAAGAGACACTAGCAGAATGGGGGAAGGGATTTGGGGAGGGAAGTGGGAAAGGGAAAAAGGAGACTTGATGAAAGAAATGGTTCAAATAATGCTATGTACATATACACAGTTATCAATTCCAATCTCAGTGATATAAATGGGGAGCAGGAGGGAGTGGGATAGAATCCTGATAGAAACACAACCAAGTGCTGTGTACATGTATATTTCCATCACTTTGAACCTTGTTATGATGTGTAATTACCCTGCACTAACAAAAATATTATAAAAACAGCAGCCAAATTTGGCTGTCCACATTCTTGGGCTGAACATATACAAAATCAATCAAACTCAGATCAAAATGTTAGAAAAAACTTTGCATCTGTACTTTGCATGTATAGACTTTTCCTTGTCATTATTCTCTAAGCAATGCAATAATAGCAATTATGTGCATCGTTCTCACGTTGTACTGAGTATGACAGGTGTTCTGGAGATGATTTAGAGTATACAGGAGGATGTGTGTAGGTTGTACACAAGTACTCCAGTTTTTATAAGGGACTTGAGCATCTGCAGACTTTGATATCCTTGGGAGTTCCTGGAACCACTGCTTTGTGAATATCATGATCAATTGTATTTTAAAATTTTATATTCTACCTACCCTGTGCTGTGGTTGGAATTCTCTGCTTTTTTTTTTCTTAGCTCATTTGGTGGGGGACCAGAGGTCCTGTCTATTAACAAAACAAAGTTTTTAGGTTTTGTTGTGTTTTTGAAGTCATGAAAAGAGATTCCTGTGATACTGACTTCTAGTGTATGATAAACTGTCTGATATAATTTGTATTTTTAAAAATTTGTTTTGAAAACAAAAACAATGGGCACTGTGGCATGAGATGAGTCCATAGCCAAAGTTGGGAGTGATCTGTTGAGAGTTAGGGCAAAGAGGAGTAAGAAAGAGATCTAACGGGTCTACAAAGCTCAGAGCTGAGTCAGAAACATTGAGGAATTGTTTATGCTTCTAGGAAATATTTTCTGTAGGTAAAAGATCAACTGTGAAAAGTCTGTGTTGACTCTAGCACTACCTACTGACTACAGGAACCAAGGGCATCGTGCTGGGAACCCATGGACAATGGAACATCCTGAGGACTCACACTGTAAAGAAGCATAAGCTGTATACTTCTCATGTCAAAATGTACTCATCATTTTTGAGAAAGATGTGTGAATTATTGAATTCAATTCAGTATAAAATTAAATTGGACTTTTTGTCTGTTTTTTTTTCTGCCAACCAATGGGACTTGAGACATATTATTTAAAGAAAAAGTAAGAAATTAAATTTTCTATGTACTTTTATGTGGCAGCATGACTTAAATTTCATGATTTTTGTACATGCTCAGAAAGAAAAATACATGTTAAAAAACACATTGCATTTGTAGGATATATTTCCCAGAGTGTATGTAGAAAGGTTTCATAAATGTTGGAGTTTATGCCACAGGGAAACTTCTGGCAAGTAACTTTTTTCCTTCTCGGAGCCCTGTGCTCATTTTTCTTCCACTGTCTTTTGTGTGCTGTTTTCTTCATGAAGTTTATTATTAGATTTTGCTTTTTTGATGATGATATGAGAGATCTTAAGTCATTTCTGGAAATCAACATCTTACCCTTGCTCTTCCGCTTTCCATCCAATGGGTCTTTACTGAAGTCTCTGTTGCCTGGTGTAAGAAAGCAATCATAATTATCTTATTAATACTTGGTCCTGGACTTCCTGCTAATCAGGTTAGTACTGCTGAGAATTCAAAGGAGGAGAACAGTAATATACTAAAAAGGAATAAATTGGTCGTCAGACTATAGTTGGAGGATGCTGCCTTGGTGATATAAATTTGCCTGCTGGTGAAATGAGACCACATAAAGTGTAGATTTATATGGGAAGCATAGTTCCCTGAATTTAACTGGTCTAGACTCTAGGCTTTGGGAAAGCTGAGCACATGCTTTTAACCCTGCCTTCTGAACTTTGTTTGTTGCAGGCTCTCAGTTTTGTTTATGGCATTGAGGATGATCATATTCTGAAATAAATTGTCTCTTTCCCTCTCTAATTTCCCTTAGTGCTTCTCAGAATTCATCTGAGTAGAATGTGATTTCTGTTTCTAGATGGAAGGTTGTAGCTCAAGGTAAATTCCTCATATACTATCTGTCATTCAGAGGGTCTTACTAATTAATTAAAGACATCAGTCACAATATAACAGACATACTTGATGAATGCTGGAGTGTGGTGTTTGATGGAGGTTATTTGTGTGACCATAATAGGTAATACTGATTCAGGTAATACAGGGAATTGCAAACAAAGAGAAATAATAGTTGTACTTTCCAAACCAAAGCCATTATTTCTGGTCAGTATGACCTGGAAATGTATTGAAGAACAATTGTGACTCTTGTAATAACAATAAAATAAAACCAGCTCAAAAAGGAGATTCTTTTCTACCATGTATCACATTATTAAACATATGGTGTTGTATAGAGAGATACTCATATCAACGACAAAAATCTCTAAAAATAGTACAGCAAATATTGACTGAGTGTAATCTCCATGCCCTATTGCATGCGGACTGTATTTGTTAATGTGGTGTCTCTAATGAAACTGGAAGTCCTCATGAACAGATGTGCATCCCTGTGACTGCTTACATTCTTTCTGGAATTTTCATATACAAAGACACTGATTCCAGAAATAGTAGTCAAGAAAGCAGTTTGCAGCAATCTTGTCTAACAACTCTAAATTTTGAATTAGGATCAAATGAGACTGATACAGTCATAGCTCTCTGCATTATTCATGACGAATAGCTTGCTGGACTTACCCTGAAACTCTGATGCAAGATTTCCATGTGGTAGGAAAATTAGAGTTGCACTAGTTGTTATATTGTTATATCCACAATTTGTCAAATTATCAGAGCTGTTATTTACTTGTAGCAAACGTCATAACATAACAAACTGTCATTTTTTTATGTAATTAAAGAATATGCATTCTGATCTGATAGTTAATTATTTGTTTACCATCCTGAAGCAAGCAATGCGAAGAATCATGTCTTTGTGTGTGCTCTGGTATTGTCAGATCATACTCAATAGGCTGAGACTACTAAGGGCATGGACACTTGGTAAGGCAGCAGCATTTGGAGACAAATTTCTTGGAAAAAAATTCTGCACCATCATTTATTTACTTTCCTGAAAAAGAAAAAAAAGTAGATATCATCATAAACAAAATGTGTTATTTCTGGCTTTCCATTGAATCTAGAAATGTCAGAGATAATAGAGAGAAATTAGGAATGAAAGTATAATATATTGAAATGGATATAAAGCATATTCAGCAGGCTACTTCTTGTTATTGTTATTCTAATCATAATTAAGTAGCATGCACTCAAACCATTTGATTTTCTGCAGTAAATACCTTGATAAAAAGGGACCTTGGTGCAGACTTAGGTCTATACATTATTAGGCTGAAAAATTCAACCATTTCCCTCCTCCATCAAAATATCATTTCCTCATAGTCTTGTTCAGATCAACTAAAGGACAAGGAAACTATTCACTGATATAATAAAGAAGAAAGAACATTGAATTTCTGGTAAGAATATTCCTAAACCAAAGCAGATAATTTCTAGGGAACTCATTAAGTAATTTTTGGATTTTGTATGGTGATATTGCTTTCAGACATTTTAATACCTAGCACCTAAAGAAAAGATTTTTTAAAATTTAATTTTCTTCTCCCAAGACAGAGTCTTACTGTATTGCCTTGAACTGGCCTTGAACTCATGATCCTTCTGCCTCAGCCTTCCAAGGAGCTGGGATTACAGGCCTGTGCCACCATACCTGGCTTAAATCTATTTCAAATTAATAAATGACATTTGGTCAAGCCCAGGCACCACTCAGCCACCCATTGATTGGATGTCAGGAGCCTGAGGATACTGAAGAAAACCAGACCTCCCTCCCTGCTCTGCACCCCTACTGACCTCCTCACAGGGATCTCCTATGAAAGAAAAACTGTGAGACCCCAAAGTCACTCTCACTCACATTCTCCCTTGAACTTTTCTAAATAAACCTCTATCTTTGTCTCTGAAAAATAAAAGTTAATAAATGAGTAAGAAAGAATAAGATATCTTGTCTTCTTGATGCCAAACTTTCCTGGCCTTTTCCTAATTCTTTTTATCAATCTTTATAGATGTTTTCTCCCATTCTCTTCAATTATTTGGTATTCACTCAGTTTCTCCCTTTTGACTTTTTTTTTCACTCTGTGTTCTCTCTTCAGACAATTTTAGTTACTCTCATCACTATAAATATCTTTAATAATTTGAAAATTTATATGTGTTCTGAACATTTCCTTGTGTCTCAGACCTCCAAAATGATAATAACATTAATAACAACAACAACTATGGCAATATTCATTGTGTACTTACTATGTTTCAGGCACAGGATTAACAAGCACACATGCGTGATCCCATATAAGTTTTACAACAGCCCCCTGTGAGGTAGATGCTATTATCACCTCCATCTTACAGGAAAAGAAAATAAAGTTGAGTGATGTTACACAATTAGTTACTGTCACACATTAAATAACTAAATCCTGACAGTCTGACTCTAAAGCTACTGTTTTTCAACTTCAGGACTGCCTATCAGCTGCCTGCTAAGCATCCTCCCTTGAATCTCCTCTAGGTCAATATATAAAAAATACATGTCATGATAAATCTGTCTTGTTAGAAACAGATTCTTGGGAAGCTGCAAATAAAAACTTATGAAATCAAAAGTAACATGGCCAGGCAATTTATTCTGCGCAGAAGGGTGTGCAACCAACATAAAGTCTGCTAAGCAAGAATACTTACTCCTAATGTGATCTTGCCTCTTTCCCTGATTGGTGAGGGGTTGGTTTCACAACTCTGCACAATTGGTTATTTTCTAAGACAGACAGGAGTAAGATATCTTATTCTTTCTTACTCAATTTGGCAAAGAAAGTACAACTCTGTAGTGATAGGCTTATTTCTATGATGGGAGGCAATTTTAAAACAAAGTTTAACATTCTGGAAGATTCCCGGTCAACTAAACATTATATGAGCTAAGATGGCTGACACTCTGGAAGACTCAGGGAATAGAGCTTACATACAAATGTGCACAGTTAGAAAATGAATGCCTAAGCTACAGTTACAAAATGGAAAATAGTACACTTATATGTAATTTTGGTACTTCAACAGAAAATATTATTTTTATTCCTTACAATTCCTCCTCTTTTATTACATATAATAAAATAATTATAATATAAAATAATAATTTATATATACATATATAAATGTATAATTTTTTTATTCTTTTCTTTAAACTCTGTTAACATGAGCTAAGTTTCTTCATCTGTGTTGGTAAGTAGAAAAAGGTTATCATTGTATGGGGTGGAGGTTGTTTGGTAATGGCTGTCTCTATAGGTCTCTAGACTAATCCTCATATGTAGGGGATTATCAGAATCACTATTATGATAACAATGATAACAGAGGTCAAAACTGATGTCATTATTCCTTCCCATTTACCAATTGCTCCATTACATTAGTGAATGGATCATATATTCCTGAATTTTCAGTGGATTCATTCACTAGGGTTGCTAATCCTTGCAAAGCTTTGGTTATGTTCCATCTGGGTCCATATTACTGGAAATAAGAGTACAACATTGTTATCAGAGTATTGTTTTTAGTAGGATGCTGTAAGAAGAGGAAAGAGTAGATTCAGGGGAACTAGTGAGGGGTGTTTTAGTAGTTTAGGTGAGAGATGATGGTCTTCTGTCCCATTACTGTTGTTTGAAGAAGGTGGTAGTACTGGGGATAGAAATAAAAAACAAAAGAAAAGGATATGTTTTCATTCATATTTAAAAATTTGGAGTTATCTCAACTTCATCATTTTTCCTCCTCTTCCTATTGTTCTGTTGATTTCACCTCAGCATCTTCTGTATCTTTTCCCTTATCTCCATCTTTATCGCCACTACCTAAATTCTGAGTTACTTTATCATGTGTTCTAATGAAGTAGAACTTTGACTCATTCTCTATCATAGATTCCTAAAATTATTGGGTTACTTCCCCCTTTTTTTTTTTTTTTTTTTTTTGCGGTACTAGGGATTGAACTCAGGGGCATTCTACCTCCGAGCTACACCCCCAGCCCTATTTTTTATTCTTTATTTTGAGACCGAGTCTCACTAAGTTGCGGAGTGCCTCACTAGGTAGCTGAGGCTGGCCGCGAACCCGGATCCTCCAGTCTCAGCCTCCCGAATGCTGGGATTACA